>JAPQNM010000017.1:13152409-13157409 GCA_029783475.1 Metacarcinus magister
AAGGTATTCAAAGCACCGAGAATGAGATGCAGCGAACACGTGTCCTTCAATGTGTAATGATACTCCCCCTTCCACCCGCCACCCGTACCCTCCCGCCCCCTGCCGCCCCCTTGTACGTGGTAAGAATCTCAGTATGGAAACAAATCTTTTAGGTCTGTCCCCACACCCTAGTCCGCCCATCCACACGTCGGCAGTGGTGTCTTAACGAGCAAAAATGACGAGCTTCACCGGTAATGAAGCTGAATCACAGCACTCCAGCATTTACTGTTTCGTTTCATCAGTGTTTCATTGAGCGTCATCAGGGTGGAGATGCGTGATTATCCTGGGTGTGTGTTTAATTGTATTGAGACACCTGGTTCTTACCCCTTTACATCCTACTGTATGACGCGGGAGGGTGATGGTATGTAGTGCTGAAAAAAAAAAAACTATTTTATATGTATGTTATTATGTAAGATGAAGAAGAGTTACTGTATATACTTGTAATTATAGGTAAAATTTGTTTGATTAATAAGGTAATGGAATTCTATTAGTGTAAGTAGTTAAGTATGAGTGAGTATGACTGATTTCTTTCAATACAAGGTTGGATGGGTTTTTATACTACTAGCTGATGTATGTATGTACTGATGTATGTACACGTGAGTTGCCATGTGCAGACCGAATGGGTTTTTGCAGACTCCTGATGCTCTTATGTTCTTATAATGAATAATAGAAAATGGTATCTATCGCGTATCAATTATATTTTGTTAACCCATTTTTTCTGCTTTACATGATACATATTCAATTCCCTTTGCGCAGTAAGTAGTAAATTTTCCATGCCACACACACGCACGCCACACACACGCACGCACACACGCACGCACGCGCACACACACGCACACACACACACACACACACACACACACACACACACACACACACACACACACACACACACACACACACACACACACACATAAAAGTTCATTTGATTACGTTCTGTCTGCACCATTTTTTACTTTGTTTATTTAACCAAACTTGGGGTTAGATCTCATATCTGTCAAATTGAACAAGATCCAAGAAGTTCAAATAGATTTACCAGATAGCTCGTGATTGCATTATTATTATTAACCACAATGTACACAAAAATATGAAGCATTTCCTCTGTATTCTGGAAAATTATCTTACCTTCGTGTGAAAGGTTGCTGATAAAGTTTAACCTCTTATTCTCTATTTTAAAACACACCTTCCAATTAAGTCTAGTATATCAGTGGATTTTCCAGGTCGTACACAGTCTTACATGTGACCCTCAGCCTCAAGACGCTCTTAAAGGAGGAGGTAATCAGTGTTTATCAGGCGACGTTCTTAATAGTCAGTCCCTCTCAGTGCTGTGGGTTATACTGTAATTACTTATCAGAGGGACAAATCTTACACACACACACATACACACAAGAGTCCATTCTGCCAGCATGTCCCCCTCCCCCAAGCTCCTATTTACCTGGTAGTAAGCTCGTAATTATCTCAGCCTTCCCTCACCTTGATAATCTCCCATAAAACTTTTAACCTAGATGCAAGGTATTTCTTGTGTGTGTTTTTTTTTCTTCTTCCCTAAGTTTACTGCGCCGTTCAAGGTTAAAGAAATCCGGATGTGTTCTTTTTAGTATATTGATTACCTATTAAATTGGCTTCAGTTGTTTTTTTTACGCAAATTATTGCAAACATTGTGGCTTTTAGGTAAATATCACAGTCTAATTTGTATGTTTTAAGCGTCTATATTTTGTTGGATGATGATATTTTTATTGTTGGTAAATAGACGAGGGGAAGGGAGAAGGAAGGGAAGCAAGGGAGAGAGTGACGAACAGATGGGGGAAGGGAGCAAATGAGAGGGAGAGAATAAAGTACGAGGAAGGAGAGAATGAAGGGAGGATAGGATAGAAGGGGAATAAGAGCAAAAGGGAGACAAGGAAGAGCGATAACAGAAGTGAAGGAGGAGAGAGACGAGGAATAACGAAGAAGAGATTGAAGAGAAGAGAGCAGAAAACAAGAAGAGAAAGAGACAGATAAAATAAAGAGGAAGAAAGAGAAGAGAGGCGCACATAAGAGGATAAGGAAAACGAAGCAGGGAGGGAAGAGGAGAAAGAGATAACGGGAGGGAGAGAGGAGAAGTAGGATAAGGAGAATGAGAGAGAGAGAGAAAGGAGAGGAGAGAGGAGAGATAGTGGAGGTGTGCAACAGAAAGGCTTACAGGGAGGGAGGGAGGGAGTGAGAGAAAGGGAGAAAGGGAGGAAGATAGTGGGAGGTAACTTAGAGGTCGCCAACCACCGACGTTCATTATCCTGAGGCGAGTCGCGCGGCAATACTGACTCCACTTGCCTCAATGAAGTCCCTTGAATACCATTTTGGAAATACAGGTGTGGATTTGTGCTGGGAATAAACACGCGGCGGCGCACTCGTAAACCTGTAAAATGTCCTCTTCCTCTACCTTCCTACCTTCCTCCTCCCTTGGTCTTCATGCACTTGTATATGCAGTCGTAAGAAGGGAAAAAAGAAGCCCCAGCGACAGACAGTGAAGATTGTATGAAAACATGGAAGTTATATTATCTTTCTTCCCATAATACAGAGAAAGAGAATAGGAAAAGAAGACATGAATTGTGAATGATTGCTATGAATTATTTACACGTAAAACACACTGGTAAAACTCCGGATTTTTTCTCGCGAGGTGCAAATGTGGCTGCAACAGACCAGAGGCTAATTGGCTGCTAAATTAATAGGAGAGGAAAGGAAAACATCATATTTTGCAATGCTTCTGTTGTCACCCTCCAGCCCGCTATTGTGCACCGCCTCCAGGGTCAACCTTTCTCTCTTATATAGCCAGAGCAGTAAGAGAAAGCAAACCGCGCAGGACTACAGACTCCGTTGTGCTGCCCTGCCCTGCCACGTCTCCTACCGGGCTACTGTGTTCCTCGAGTCTTTGAAGCTTTACAAATTCGCCTTATTTTTGTATTTCAAACCATTGCAAGCAGGAGAATGGCTGGATAGAAATAATGTATGATGAAAAAACTGCCAGCTATTCTCGTTCCATAAAGAGTAAAGTCGTGAAAAGTTAAATAGCGAGGAAAATTCATATTCTGGAAGCAACTCGGCAAATTTCGTTGGAATGAAAAGTCTTGCTGTAATCGACAGTGTTAAAACCTTATGTATCATTGATATAAAAGCAACTTTAAGACCTACAGCTAAAAGAAAAACATAGATAAACAGGAGATAAACGAGTAGGATAGAAAATAATGAAGCGAGTAACAACAATAAATGCACGAGAAAAAATTGTAAATCTAAGAAAGGAAAATTTACAGTCTCGTCAGGAGGTTCAGTTCGCGCCGAGGGAACAGACCACCGCTGCCTTCCTTCCTTGTACTTTGTTTTATATATATTTTTTCTCCCCATGAGAGTTATAAAAGAGAATGTCCTCATGAGCCGGAATGGACGCCGTAAAGAGGGTCGCTTTGTCCTGGTTCACTTACAGATGTATCCCCAACCTTCACCGTAAAGCCTGGGTTCAACTTTACGTGTGTGATTATAGCGAGGCCTCGATCATGGCTGTCTAGATCCGGAGGCTTTATGGATCTCACTGTTTTTTTGAGGTGAAGAAAATTGTCAGCTTTAGTTTCGTAGTTGTATGTGTGTGTTATTTTGATGGTGGCTTTGTTATATTACTTATTTTTTTCTTATATATATTGAAGTTTTTGTTTTCATTTAGTGTTTTTCGTTTTATATGGATTATTATTATTATTATTATTTTTTTTTTGGTATACAATGTACTACGTCAGCTATAAGTTTTAAGATTTTGAAGTATTATTGCGTTAGTGGGCTTTCAAAATGCTGAAGACTATTTTCTTGAATTTAATTTTTCTTATAAGTTATGATGTGTTTTGTATTAATGTGTTACTTTTTATTCATCATAAATCACTAGTTTTTGGAGTGATTGGATGAATTGAATGAATTTGAATGAATAGAAAAAAAAACCCTAGTGATCTGCGAGAGAAACGAGCAAATTAATTCAAAATACATTAAAATTTATTGGCTAAAAAAATAGTTTCGTCCTTGATACAAGCGAAAACCTATTATCGAAAATTTTTTATTTTTTCAACTAATATTTTTCTTATAAGTGTCGATGATTTTGCCGTTTTGTACAACATTTTTGTTACATTATTTTTTTTACATGGTGTCACATAATATCATGTTTTTAGTAACATCTTTTTTTTAGAAACGTCAATTGATATGTCGCATTGTACAAAATTATAGATCTATTATATTTTGATTTAGATTTTGCCATTGCATAATGTTATTAGTCATTATTATTGTTATTATTATTATTATTATTGTTTTTATTATTATTATTATTATTATTATTATCATTATAATAATAATAATAATAATAATAATAATAATAATAATAATAATTATTATTATTATTATTATTATTATTATTATTATTATTATTATTATTATTATTATTATAATTGTTATGTTTATTATTATTATCATCATCATCATCATCATCATCATCATCATCAAAATCGTCATCATCATCATCAAAATCATCGATGAAAACATTTTTGCATACTGAACACAATGCTACTACTTATTGCAGTAATTTTTGTATCCAGAATTTTAAAAAATTTTCGGCGTGTCGAAGCGCTTGACACTAACATACATTATTATTTTTTCATACACAAATTTGAGTATTTTGTTTGTAAATATTTTTAATACAATACGTACAAGACTTTGAAGTATTTATATTAGACAAGCTCCACACTATACCAGGCAGGAAGGAGGAAGGTAAGGAGGGAAGTAAAGAGAGAAAGAATAAAAGAGAAGAAAAGAGAGGCTGCGGAGAGAAACAGGGAGGAGGAGGGAGGGGGGATGGGGGAAGGGGGAGGAGAATGTGAGTGTGAGTCATGGGAAAGTGCACTCACACTAGGTCCCTTGACACACACACACACACACACACACACACACACACACAC
>JAPQNM010000017.1:13200323-13202823 GCA_029783475.1 Metacarcinus magister
TGTTATATAGTGGGTGACTTTAACCTTAATCTGCGCAAGCATAAGGAGACCAATCTGCTTGACCTCATTAATATTTTCTATTCCCATTTATTCTTTCCCACAATAACCAAACCAACAACAGTAACTAAAACATCTGCCTCTATAATTGATCACCTATGGACTAACAACCTTCACAACTATCAGTCTAGTGGCATAATTTACACTTCAATCTGTGACCATTTTCCTATTTTTAGCACATTTTCATTGCCTAACAGTCATTCACCCAGAAATATTAACACAGTTAACATTAAAAATTATGCTGATGATTGGATTGAAGCATTCAAAGTTGAGTTATCTAACTTTGAGTGGAAATTAGTTACAACTGATTTTGATGTTGATACCAGTTATGACAATTATAGCATCACTAATAAGAGCAGCTAAGGAAAAATATCATTAATCATATCTGAAAGAACATACTGGTGATGCCAAAAAGACTTGGGATTTTATAAATCGTATTATGGGAAAAAATAAAGCTAAATTACCTATATCCATCACTTTCCAGGATAAAACAACATCTAATAACCAAGATATAGCAGAAAAATTCAATGAATATTTCTCCAGAGACGGTGATAGGTTAGCACAGGATGTACAACCAACAACTATTCCATTCAATGATTACTTACCAGAACCTGTTCCGTTCTCATTTTACCTGCGACCAACAACAACCACAGAAATCAAAACTTTAATCAACACTCTCAAAGGTACGTCCTCAGGTCATGATGAAGTCAACACAAAAATTGTTAAAAAGTGTAGTAAAATTATTTTTCCATTTCTTGAATATATTATTAATAGCTCTTTTCGAAATGGAATCTTTCCTAAACAACTTCAAATTGCTAGAGTGGTTCCAGTATACAAAAAGGGTGACAAAAACAATTGCAATAACTACAGACCCATATCAATCTTTCCTGTTTTCAGTAAAATTTTTGAGAAAATAATTGCCAAGAGACTACTAGACTACCTTACACAAAATTCATTGTTAACTGATGCTCAGTATGGGTTTCGACCTAAATACTCCACTGAACTAGCAATTCATCACTTATGCCATAATTGTCATGGGTCTAGAATGTTGTGCCTACGTGACAGAGGGCAGCTGCATCATGGTTCAGGAAATTGTGCCTACGTGACAGAAGGCAGCTACGCCATGGGTCTGGAATGTTGGCCTACGTGACCAGGGCAGATATGCATTCCGGCGGGGGAAGGTCACGGGGAATGGAAAATTCCTATTGTTCCTGGAGCGACTCTAGGATCCAGCTTAGATTATATTCTTGGGGGTATTAAGCAGGCTGGAAGACATTTGTGCATGTAAGCATCACTCAATGATGGTAGGGATAGCTGCATGATGTATACTATTTACGGGCATGTTAGATTAAGGTTATATTATACAATTAAGTCTTGCAGAAGACGCCGTATGGCGGCGTATGGCAACTACATGAGGCCAGCCCAGGTCAAGGTACTGACCCGTGCTGACCTTATCCGCCGTACAACACGGTGAGTCGTGTCGAGCGGTGGGTAGAGAGAGGTCAAAGTTGGGGCGATCTTTTTTCTGCGTAATTTTTCTCGCATTCCCTGTAATCTCGCATCGTCAGTTTGACTGCGATTACAAGGATAAGCGAGGGATTACGTAGAGTCTCTTTGCAGGGAAACAGGCGTGTCTTAAGCTGAAGGAGACTGTGAAGCTGGATGCCACGTGTCCCAGAATATACCCCGCGCCACGCCACGCCCGCACCCACGCCCACACTGCTTCCTTAGGAGTAGGAAGGTCGTAAGTACAGTAAGGTATCATTAAGGCTTACAATTAAGTTTTTATAGCCAAGTAGAATGTGAATGGTGTGTGTGTTATAAAGTGATTTCTTTTTCCAGGGTGAGTTTATTTAAATAAACAAAAGAAGCTTGTCAGTACTTGTTTAATTTTGCCAAACACTCTGGGTACTTAGATTTAAGACTTAGGTGATTACAGTCTCCCGTGTGAAGATGAGTGAACGAAGGTTGTGTCGGAAGGCCTGTTATTCACCTACCAGGATTATATCGCTGCGAGTTCCACAGAAATAGGAAGAAAAAATCCCATAACAATAATATATACAACACAATTGACAATAAGATGTTCCAATTTTCAGTTTTTTGTGATCTAAGTAAAGCATTTGATACTATTTCTCATGCAATTTTGTTAGATAAGTTATTAGTTTATGGAATTCGTGGTCCTGCCTATAATTGGTTCAATAGTTATCTAAGCCACAGAAAACAATACACACTTGTTCATAACACATATTCATCGCTAAGAGTTCTAAATCATGGAGTGTCACAAGGATCAGTCCTAGAGCCAATTTTATTTTTAATTTATATTAATGATATAACTCGCAGTAGTGATTTACTAAAATTTCTACTTCTCGCTGATGATACGACCATTTTTCTCCAGGGAGGTAATCTTAATGATTGGGAACTTGTAAATATATCTAACTGGGTA
>JAPQNM010000017.1:13207287-13217287 GCA_029783475.1 Metacarcinus magister
GTGTTAATGCCTCCACCACCCATCTTCTCGCCGCCTATTCTCATAACGTCCTGTTAGTACCAGCATCACTTGACCCCGGCTGGTCCACCCGTCCCCTCCCTTCGTCCGGTGTATCCTTACCACTCGCGTTCCGGGGTCTCACACAAAGTGTTCTCTCCACCTGAACGCGCCTGACACTCTTACGGTGTTCCCGTGGCTGAGTTCTGATCATGGGTTCTACCTCATTCCCAGATTCGGAGTGAAACCTCCTCACCAGCCACGAACCTACCTTTACGCCATCCTTCCGTAAACATGGACCCACCACATCACTAGTCGAAAAACACCTAGCCACTGGAGCACAGCAGGTGCATTGATCCTTCCTCCGTACCTGCCGCGCCAGGGCCATCGTTTTCTCTACGTTGGACGTTTTCTTGCCGTTGCCTCAGTCCGAGCTCGGGCAGTGCGGGGTGCGCTATTGACTCTGCCTTGCTGACACTACGCGCCACTTCCACCGGAGGGGGCTGGGCGGCCGCAGACTGCCTAACTCGTCCAGCCTCCACCTACTGCGAGTTACGGGGAGTCCTGCCTGGCCGTTACATTTCTCTGCCCTAACGCGACACACGCATGGCGTGAATCTTGTTTGACATCTCAGTCCTGCCCTTCAAGCCATCTCGGTCAACCCAACCAACACACCGAAAAACTAACGCCAAATTAGCCCGTAATCAACGTCGAAGCGACTCTTGGAGATCAAGAATCGCTACTGACAATGGTGTAGAGAGGCTGGGCGTAACAGTTCCAATCTAGGCAATGAGTATGGCTCCTCTGTGGAGAAGCCATACAGACAGGGATATAATTTCTTTATACAGAACATGAGGCGTGTTGCGATACAACGCTCTAATGCCCTGTTGGCAGAAGCATGAGGTGAGTGATATTGGCCTGAACTTGTCTGTGCCAGGTTTTGGGATGGGCACAATGGTGACGTTGTAGGTCCCGGCTCGCGGTACGTATCCCCTGCAGAGCAAAGATTGTAAAGCTGCAGTAAGGGATTTCCAGGGACTTTGAGGAGGAGGCGGAGGACTGGTATGGTAACGCCATCATCCCCGGGAGCTGTTGCCTTACACCTGATGAGAGCACGGCGCAGTTCGTCCTCTGTGATGAGCACGTCATCGTCTTCATCCGCTCGGAGTACCGCAGCATTAGACGCAGAGTACGGATCGTCCCTGTGGGTGGAGAGTGCATCTTGAATGTGGCGGAAGATTGCGTGACTGCGCCTGCTCAGACCAGGTATTTATGTAAGCCTGTGCATACTGGGCTGGGCTTGGTGAAGAGCACTCTGTGGTTTCCTCTTGATGACTCTGTTATCATGTGCCACATGAGCCGACGCCTTGTCTGATGTTGATGCCGTCGGTGAATTTCTCCAAGACTCCGTGTGGGCACACTGCTGAAGGGCAACAAGGTCTCTCTGGACGCCTGGTACTGTAGGAGACGAGCGGGTGTTGGTTGCCCCTGAAATGCAAGGCCGTCATCCACAGTCTCTCCTTCTGCCTGGAGAATACGTTGGTCCAGCGTCCAGGCGTAAGCCTCACGATTCTTTTAACGTGTGGTCGCGTCACGTACCGGCTGTAGAAGTCATGTGTTGAGCCAACCAGGAGGAGTACAAATTTCAGGTGACTGGAAATCAAATGTTGTAGAAGACTGGAATGTAGGAGATGTAGTTGGGGCAGTACTTCGGAGAATGGTGATGCGGAGGCGGGTATGAGAAGAGAGTCCTCCTGGCAGGAATAATGGAGCCAAGAGCGATGTGGTCTGAGAAGAGAGTGCGGATTGAAAAAACACTTGACGTGCGATGCTACCAGGCCGGAGGTGATGATGTGGTCGAGCGTGCCACCTCAGGGTGTGTGTGGCGCCTCCGTGGGCTAGTGAGTGAGGCGGGGCGGCGGATGTACTCAAGCAGGGGCAGTCCACTACGACTTGGGGTCGGGAGACATCACTAAGGCGGGTGCCGGGCATTGAAGTCTCCCATGTAATCATGCCATGAGGCGCAGCTGCAGGGAGAGCGGGGAGATTGATCCTTCCTGAGCAGAGTAGACATTGCAGAAGTCGCGCTTCCATCACCCACTGTGATCTCAAAAAGCTGGAACGTCATGACATCATCGTTAGAGAGGCGCGGAGCCGGTGGGGAATGGAGGATGAATGTAGCTCACAAGACCATTCCTGACGTGATGCACATACGAGACGAAGCCTGGGAGAAGTGGAGCATCTTCAGGAACATGACAGCCTACAAAAGCTTCTTGAATGAGTATGATGTGTGGTGGTGTGTGACCTATGTATGTTTTGAGAGAAGTCAGCTTTGGTAAGTCTTGATTCCACAGCATTCCAAGAGATGATGTGAAGCTGCATTATGTTATCGAAGTCTGCCTTTGGGTGATGCCGGTGGGGACGATGGCTTCAAGGCAGCGCTGCTGTGAGGCAGTGCGTCGTGATGGCTCTTAGGGAACTGTGCACTGAGCGTTCAAAGCTGATGGCGATGTTGTCCAGCCTCTCGGAGGAAGTGGTGATGGTCGCGACGAGAGCGTGGTGGGATTCGACGAGTGTGGCGAGTGTGCGGCCGGCGACGACTGCTCAGCTTGGACACTAGCCACACCCGCCTCAATGGCTGGAAAACGCGCATCAATCGCTTCAAAACGCGCTTCAATGGCCGTTGCATCGTGCCGTCAGCTTGGCGACAGCCTCACGAAGGGCAGTAACTTGTGGCGATTCGAGTCAATCATGGTAGTGACTGAAGGCTGTGAGGTGGTGCCAGGGCGCGGCCGTGGTGGCGGTGGTGGTGCTTGACGGGCGAGGTGAGGGGCGTGAGGCGCGCGTCGTCAGTGAGGCGGCAGCGGGGAGCGTCTCGTACAGCCATGCCACACAGTTAGCTCCTGGTTCGTGACAGCGGGGCATTTCCACATTGATGTGTCTGCATTGGATGGTGAAGGTTGCTCTGATGTAAAAGCACCGTCAGCGGTAGTGGGCTGGGAGGGGGTGAGGTGTGGGCAGGTGCGGGAAGCATGAGTGCCTGCACACCAGCCACACTTGTCAGATGGGGCGGAACATACCGGGATATGTGACCGATTCCCCAGCATTTGTAGCACCACAGGTTGCTCATGCCTTCATCCTTCTAAGCTCGCAGGGGTGGAAGGCAAGGAGGAAGCTGAAGGTGAATTCTGATGGTGATGGTGGGAGGCTCCAGGTGATAACAAGCCGATGTGATGGGCGTGCCGTATTGGTGAAAGCGACGCGCCGTATATACGCCTGGCAGCTCCTTAGCCAGAGACGGATCCACACCGACAGGGAAGCGGGTGACAAGGTAAGTCGAATTTACGTGGCCTCTCGATTGAGTCTTGCAAATGAGCTTCAGGACAAAAATTCTCCTGTCGTGGCACTTTCGTATGATGTCGTCACGTCTCCGTGAAATATAAACAAAGCGTGAGGTAACAGCTGAATTTTTACCTCTGCCAACTCTCTATCAAGGCGGAACGCCCTGGTGACTTCAGAGAGCCAGCGAAGCTTCGAATCCACAGCCGGGTTGTCACGGAAGATGAGCTTCACATAGTCCGTCCTTGAGCAAATGCAGGGGGGACAAACGCAGCCATGGATGATTGTGAGGATCATGGTTGGGAGGGGAAGAGGCAGGAGCCGTGGGATGTTGAGTCTCGGTGGCGCCTGGATGTCTTGGGAGCGGGAGATGACGGTTCGCTCGTATCCGAAGTCTGGTCCATGGGCCGCTTGGTGGGAGGTGGTGGCTGGGTGACAGTGAGGGGGACATCAATTTGGTCTGCCAGGGGTGGGGCCAAAACGCTGCGTATGGAGTGCCATTGGGGGCCAGTGTTTATCTGTGATGTCCCTCATCATCACTGAGAGCGAGATCGGCTTCAATGTTGCCGATGGGGGCAGGGCCAGAGTATTCCATATTGTACCGTCTTCGCGCCAGGCTGGAACCCAGCAGCTCGCTCAAACGACCCAAAACTTCCTCAAATACTGAAGAGCTCTCTCGGAAGGCTTGTTTACATTCAGAGGCAGCAATGGCGGATCAGAGAGAGAGAGATTCAGATTCAGATCATAACTTTTATTCAAAATATGAATACATCATACATGTGAAAGAGACATGTATGCCTAATAAAGGCATGTCTCATCACTTAGAATAGTTAGAGTAATATCAATATTATATATATATATACTATATATATAATATATATATATAATATATATATATATGATTATGGATACATGTATTATATATGGGTTTTTATTTAGTTACATCGCAAAACTTGGGAAAGTTACTTAGTGTTTTTGGAGGACATTTAAAAGTATTTGGCTAGGTCTGTAATGGGTGGGATTGGGCTACACACACACTGCACGCGTATTTTATTTCACTGTTTGACAGTCTCTGAGGTAGTGTTCCAAGGTGTGGCCATTTTCCTCGTCACAGACACGGCATCGTCTCCTCTCCTCTGGTGTGGGTGATTCCCAGTTGCCAGGCATCATGGGTAGCCAAGCCGTATCCGTGACCTCACTACCTCACACAGGCGGCTGGGGTGACGGTTGGGGCGGGCAGCCTGTAGCCACACTGCTGAACCACAGCTTACTCGCACTCTCATATTCTGTTGTTCAGGATGTTGTTTTTCTACGTTCATTTTCACCGTTTTTCTCAGCTGATGGAGCGTCCTGGGGATGATTGTGGCCACTGTTTGCGTCACTGGTCGCCCTTTTGGCCAGGGCGTCTGCTTCCTCATTACTTTATGCCGACATGGGATGGTATCCAGGTGATGGTGACGCACCTGCCCAGCGGCATGGATGGCTCCTTGCTCGTCCCCTGATGACGCGTGTTTGAGAGATTGCTTTCCTCCATCATTCTTTTTTATCGCAGCGATGGCTGTCATGGAATCTGTAGCGATACGATGTTAGGGCAATGAGAGGTGTGGGCGTGTTTAAGCGCCATAGCTATTGCCCGCCAGTTCCGTTTGTGTGGAGAAGAAAAATCAGATGTCCGGGCAGAAGCTGTGACGGTAGTGGCGGCAGCCACGCCCTCTGCACCAGTCCTACACACATACGCTTCGCCCAGCTCTCCCAGTCACTGGGTCGGTGGGCCATCAGTGTAGTATGTAGCGGTGTGTGAGCCCTGTGCGTCGCTGATGGAGTGTAGTCCTTCTTGCCGAAGTCTCTGCCTGTACACACAGTTATTTTCTCTGTCTCCGTGTGGGTTGGACGAGGGTCGTGCGTGACAGGCTCCTGCCAGTGGGTGATAAGTCCTCGGTGGAATGTGGCGGCCGTCATGGTTTCCCTAGTGATACTCAGAGCGTGTAGGCGTCAACGCCCTCGTAAGCTCACCTGCCCTGGCTACCTGTCTCGCGATGATTGTGTAAGACGAAGTGTGTGTCGATGCATGGCTGGTCCCGCCTCTGTGTATTATAAGTTTTGATGAGACGTTGCCGTCATGAGGTTATTCTTTGTGTCAGGATGGTAGTTGTGCTGCTCTCAGCGTCTCTCAAATTTGCTACTTTCGCTCCCACCTCGCGGTGTCACCTGAGTGGACACAGTCCTCACTGTGCCTCATTTGCTGCACTGTTTCGAGGCTTTAGTCGTCAGTGGTGGTGTCTGTGTGACGGCGACGCGCAGGGACTCGGGCATAGTCGAGTGAGTGCCCCGACACGAGTGACTTGTATGCGACTCAAATATAAAGGACTTTGCCAGAGGCTCCCCTTCCACGCATAGACAACTGCACTTCAAAGATCCTAGTTCCTCGCTCACTGCACTTTATTCCTTCAGGTGGTGATCTCGGCCTTGCGAGGTGTTGTTTCGGGCAGACGATGACGTTCCTGAGATAGTCCATGGGTTGCACCCAGATCTATGTCTGACCCTGCAGCTGACGTTTTGTTGGTGGAGTCGACTCTCGTCTTGAACATTGCCTTTGTTGGTTATAAGAGGGCGTGCGGGAGAAAATGTGAGTCCAATTTCTTTCTGTCACAGTTGGGCTGTCCAGACGGTTGAGAGATTCCTGCTATTGCTGTCGTGGTAGAGTACCCTGCCTGCTGTTGTATGGATCATGTCATCTAGTGCATATCCTATGTGTTGCGTCCCGTTTGTGGATAGGGGAGTTTGGCAGAGGACGTCGCATTATTACGTTTAAATAAAGTGGCTGACGATGACACCCTGTGGTGTTCTCCCGTTGTTCTCTCCATGTTGCATGGACGGGAGACGCCTGCCTTGTGGTAACACCACGACGCTACCTGTCCTGTTCTGTAAGGTAGTTCGCAGCACAGCCATGACAGTAGGTTGCCTTTAACCGCGCATTCTCTAGGTGAGCTGCATACAGGATGTCAGGGGCTGCGCTCTGTCGAAGGCTTTTTACCTATGCTCAGAGAAGACACTGCTGTTTTGGCGAGGTTATTCAGAGGAGTAGTTGAGAGACAGTTAGCAGTGTGCTCCTGCTTGTTTCACAAACCATTCACCACCAAGCAGGTAGGCGCCGCGCTAATTTTGTGGGCTACATTTACTCGGCTTCAATATATTCTCTCTCAGTCAGCATTTTCCAGCACATTAGACGTGAGCTCTGACTGAGCGAACTTGCTCCCTGTTCACTGCTGTCTCTAGGATGGGGATAATGTTTGCTGTGACTCTCACATTCTCAGGATATGTCCCGTGGAGGAGAGTGACAGGTTGTACAGGGACTATTTTTAAGAGCGGTCTGCCCGCTACATCACACACTGCATTCAGCATGGAGTATGTTCTGCCTCGCTCCCGGTGCTGTGTCCCAGCTTACTTGTCTTCCTCGCTCTAAGCATGTTCTGCCCCGTGTTATGGACGTGTCGGTGTCGTCTGGCCATGTGTGATGCCGCGGCTCATTGACACCGTGCCTCCCTGTGGCCGGGCCGCGGTTGTCTTTCGCTCCCCGCTGATGTTGTCAGTCCGCTGTCATTTGCCGCCCGCTCGTGGTACTTGTCCCGCATTAATCACTCGTTCGCGCTTCTCTCAAGACTGTCAGGGATGGCGCTTTGTCGTTTGTCCTCTAGACTACGAGTTTTGATTTGCTCCACAGCTTGTGTGCGTTTGCGGGTGTCATGGTTTCATTCGACTCATATCATTTTGGAGTCTCATCTCTCACGAATGAGTTTGATTTGCTCTCTGGCATAGGAGGCCGCACTCCAGCATGTATTCCGTTTATCCTCGTCGGCCTCGTATGATATATATGATCCTTGGTGAGTTCGACTGAGTACCGCTACGATTCAGGACTTTCTATCTTGAGTTCATAGTACCAGAGATGCTTCTTGTTAGGGTTGAATTTATTCCTTCCCTGACGAGGCATGGATGCATCAGCTGCATCGTGAATGGCTTGGGTCAGGTTTTCAGTGAAGAGTTGCACTGAGTCAGGGACAGCATAACTACCTACCAGGTGTTTAGGTGCCTGTGAATTTTTTCCAGTCGGCTTTCCTTGTCATCCATCTGCTCTTTGTAATACTGGGCTGGGCTGCAGTTTATCTCGTAGAGTGACTGTCAAGTCTCCTGTGCCCAGTGATCACTGCGTAGTTGTGTGGAGGATGTTGTGACTCTGCTCAAGCACAACCACTGTCCCCATTCATTGTAGGGTAAGATCAGCCTCCCGTACCCCGCTATGATGAGTGTGAGATGCCCGCCATGCATGATGCAGCTCCTCGAAGTCCTCCAGCATTGTGAGATGATGTGACGCCCCCTTATAGTTGCCAGCCGACAGTTACATTCCAAGTCTCCAGCACTGGGTGGTGGCCAGTTATCGACGAATTGACGGAAGAAGGAATTATTCCGAGAGAGAGAGAGAGAGAGAGAGAGAGAGATTCAGATTCATAACTTTTATTCACAATATGAATACATCATACATGTGAAAGAGACATGTATTGCCTAATAAAGGCATGTCTCATCACTTAGAATAGTTAGAGTAATATTAATATTATATATATATGATTATGGGTACATGTATTATATATGGGTTTTATTTAGTTACATCGCAAAACTTGGGAAAGTTACTTAGTGTTTTTGGGAGGACATTTAAAAAGTGTTTGGCTAGGTCTGTAAGGGTGGGATTGGCCACTACACACTGCACGCGTATTTTATTCACTGTTTGACAGTCTCTGAGGTAGTGTTCCAAGGTGCTGGTGCTTGGGTATCACGGATCATTGGGTGACAGATGGCAGAGGTTGGCTGGATGGATGCCGCGTGACATGCTGGCTCACGGGATAAACATGCTTCGGGAGAGTGGCGGCCTGGTCTTGTACAATTATCCCTGCTGGCTGGCCTAAGTGGGTCAGTGTGGGGGAGGGAGTAGGCTGCTCGGTCATCATTTTGTTGTCCGTCACCGTGGCTGTGAGAGTCAGGTCGGGGCCGCTGTCCTGTAGTTGATGGGGTGGGGGGGCAGTGTCTGTCTCCATCTTCATTCCATTGTCCCTGTGTGTTTGTTTTTTTTTCTTTGTTGTCCGCCACAATTTGAATCAGTAGTTCCTTTACTGAAGCGAATTCCGTTATTATTGTTGTTTGAATTTCCTGTTGAGTTGCATACATGGTTTTTAATTCCTGATTCTCCTTCTCCATTCTTGTTTGTTGGTCCTGACTTTCCTTCTGCATTCTTTTCTGTTCGTCTCTTATTGTTTTCACTTCCTGACGTAAGACCTCCATCTCCCTCAGTATTTTTGTTGTTGCGTCGCTGTCTGTTTCGATTGGCTGATTTACTGGCTGCTTTTCCGTAGCAGCTGGAGGGGCGCCATGTTGTGGAGCAGCCTGTGGCCTTTGTGGTGGTGGATGAGAAGGGTGGGGGCGAGTCCAGGGGTGGTGGGGGTGGGTGGTGGTGGTGAGAGACGCTCGCTGTTACTCGGTGAGGTCTCTTGGGATACCGGCTGGTTTGAAGTCAGGTGTGAGGGTGGCTGAGACGTCCCCTGGGACAGAGGGGGAAATTCTCTGATAAGGGGAGGAGGCGCAGGCTTGTATATCACCTGACCCATGGCACGTAGGTGTGATTCCGGTCGTAAAGGGCACCTGATACTCCAAGCATTGTGTTCCTGAAAACAATTTGGGCACCTTGGTGTGACAGCCTGCCCCCTGTCTATCTTCTCCCTGCACAGCTTTGAGTCGTGATCGCCCGCACAGAATCCGCACTTTACTTTCCCGTCGCATTGCCATGCCTTGTGTCCCCATTTTTGGCATTTCCCACAAAAGGTTGGTTTTCCAACGTACCTCTCCATTTTGCAGGGCCTCATTCCCGGAAACTGCAGTGTTGTTTGTAGTTCCCCCTGCCATAGAGCGAGCACTTGATTCCTGGATTCCTTGTTGTCCCGGCGTACATCTCTCTCCACCCATATTACAGATGGGAGGTCCTTGATGTAGTCCAGGGTCATATATGAAGGGTAGTTGCGTATGACTACCTTCGTCTGCTTGTTTTCTTGTGTTATTACCATCAGCTTTATGATGGTGCCTTTGTACGGATGGCCGATCGTCGTTAAAAACTTGACTGTGTCCAAGTCTCGCGTCACTGCAATGATGGATTTTGATGTTAGCCTCGGTTGCACTGACAAGTTTCGGTGCTTGTGGGCCACATCTGCCAGCCATATCGCCCTGTCCCTCGGAGACACGCCCTTCGGGAAGAACAGGCGGTATGTTTCTTGTGGTGTATCAGGATTGGGCTGCTGCCTTTCTGCCAGATTGACACTCGTATCTGGGTTGGCACCTTTTCTACTCTTTTTTTCCCGTTTTGGACTAGTGTATATCCTTCGTCCACTTCCTGAGCGTCATCCATTTCCCAGGATATTGAGCGTTTCACTGATTTAACACTACTACTACCGTTTGCATCACCACTATTTACTGACTTGTTATTGTTATTGTTATCAGTTACGAATGCACTGGCACTAGCATCGTTACTGTCAGTGGCCTGGGGGTCGGACATTACTCGCGCTCGATCAAAGACTTTGACCTCCGTGTAGGTCAGCCAAGCGGCACACACAGTCCGCTTCCGCTGAGG
>JAPQNM010000017.1:13222287-13239787 GCA_029783475.1 Metacarcinus magister
CCTTCTCTGTGTGCCGAGCGCATAACAGAGGTGATTATCTCTGGCATGGAGCTATACATTCCTGATACTTTCTCTAATACTAAAGCTAAAAAGCCCTGGTTTAACTCTGCTTGTTCTCGTGCTGTCAATGATATAGAGGCGGCTCACAAACGGTACCGTAGCCATCCATCTGCTGAAAATCATGCCCTATATATTTCTGCTCGTAATCATGCCAAATCTATTCTCCAACTTACTAAAAACTCTTTCATCAATAGAAAATGTCAAAATCTTTCCAACTCTAACTCTTCTCGTGATTTCTGGCATCTAGCCAATAATATCTCTAACAATTTTACTTCTTCATCTTTCCCTCCTTTAATTCAACCAGATGGCCCCACAGCTGTCTCTTCTTTCTCTAAAGCTGAACTCTTCGCTCAAACCTTTACTACCAACTCTACTTTGGATGATACTGGGCATATTCCTCCTACTCCTCCACCCTCTGACTACTTCATCCCTAAAATTTGAATTCTTTATTATGACGTTTTCCAGGCCCTCTCTGACCTTGATTCTCGGAAGGCTTACGGTCCGGATGGAGTCCCTTCTGTTGTTCTCAAAAACTGTGCTTCCGAACTCGCTCACTGCCTGGTCAAACTCTTTCGTCTGTGTCTCTCTACTTCTACCTATCCTTCTTGCTGGAAGTTTGCTCACATTCAACCTGTCCCTAAAAAGGGTGACCGCTCCAATCCTTCTAACTACCGCCCTATAGCTTTGATTTCCTGCCTTTCTAAAGCCTTTGAATCTGTCCTTAACAAGAAGATAATGAGGCATCTATCAGCTCACAACCTTCTCTCTGATTGCCAGTATGGTTTCCGTAAAGGCCGATCTACTGGTGATCTTCTTGCTTTCCTAACTGAATCTTGGTCATCCTCTTTTAGGGACTTCGGTGAAACCTTTGCTGTCGGCCTTGACATATCGAAAGCCTTCGATAGAGTCTGGCATAAATCTTTAATTTCTAAACTACCCTCCTACGGATTCTATCCTTCTTTCTGTACCTTCGTCTCTAGTTTCCTTTCCGACCGGTCTATTGCTGCTGTAGTGGACGGTCATTGTTCTTCTCCTAAAACTATCAACAGTGGGTTTCCTCAGGGTTCTGTCTTATCACCCACTCTCTTTCTATTATTCATCAATGATCTCCTAAATCTGACTCAATGCCCTATCCACTCCTATGCTGAATACACCACCTTGCATTTTTCAACGCCGTACAACAGACGCCCAACCCAACAAGAATTAAATGACTCAAGGCGAGATGCTATAGGACGCTTAACTTCTGATCTTTCACTTGTTTCTGATTGGGGCAGAGCAAACCTAGTTTTGTTCAATGCCAAGAAGTTAGGTGTCCTATGGCGTCTGCGTCCATTTTTCTCTCCCTCTCAGCTGCTTGCTCTGTACAGGGGCCTTATCCGCCCATGTATGGAGTATGGCTCACATGTCTGGGGGGGCTCAACTCACACAGCTCTTTTAAACAAAGCCACGTGAACAATTCTCATGGGCTAAGAATTCTGAAAGGACTACGTCATAACCAAAATAAACAGTCGAAGTCTAGAAAGCGTGTTGTGTTGTGTTGTGTGTGTTGAGAAAATCGACTTTTTCCAGGCACCTAACTTCAAAGACGTTTTACCAGCTAGATAATGGCGAGCACCGCCTGAAACCTTCACAGATGTGTTGTGTACACTATGTATAGTATGTAGGACTTCATATTTATATCAACATCGTCCGACCAGTAGTTTTGCAGCAATACCATTTTTTGCTCCAGCTGCCACATGAAAAGTTGTATGTGTACATTTTGAACGTAACCATGCGGAATTAGTGACCCATGATGGTTCAGTCATGCAGTGCAGGAATGTAATTTCTTGTCCCAACTCTATGTAGATGTAACTGGGTCCCATGGCATCAACTTTAACAGGAAGGGGGCTGTGCATGGAGATTTGCTCATTAATGTTCTAATTTGCCAAGTGAAATTAAGAAGAAAAAAAATTTGAATTGCAATGAAAGATATAAAAATTGTGTAGCACTTGTAATGTATCAATTTATAATGCAATAAATTCAATTGTGAGTAAAATCCGCACATAAGCGCAACAGCCAGCTTTGGATTGAAAATGAGGATAGAGAAAGTAGGAGGGAACAGAGAAGGGGTTGCTGTCAGTAGTCACAGACAACTGTGTTTCAGTTAGGAAGAGAAGATGAGGTTTAGTGGAGGAGAGATGATGTTCCACAGATTCGAAATTAGATATAAGGCCACGAATGTTGCAGAAATCGAGAGTAAAAGTATTAAAGGAAGTGTTAAGACATCCAAGGTCGTCATCATAGGGGCAGTCCGACCTGGGGACATTTTTGGTCCCCTCCCTAGATGGGGACTCCGAGGCTGGGTGTGGAGTAGGTTTCTAAAATATTGATTTGAAAAGAGTGTAAAAGTGTAAGGTGTAATAATGTTATGTAAGTAGTAGTAGAAGTTGTCTTCAGAGGGCAGGCTGCACCTGCTCTCTTGTGTAAATGAGACGCTAAGGGAACCGGGAAGAGAGGACAGGAAGAATCACTCAGTCTGCAGCACCGCCTACATCCCCATATGTACCTCTCCTGGAGTATTTCACCGGGCGGCAGGTGTTTACTGCCTACTCCATGTCATAGATTTGCTATGGACTAATATTGTTGTGTGTCGTCATGAGCTTTGTACAGCTTTAGATTTATTTATCAATAAATTATCTGCAATACTGACATGGTATGTCAACCCACCCTCAGTATTAGTAACATGATCCCTGTTTACTTAGCAGAGAATATGTACAACCCATAATTCAAAGAGTTGTAACCTCTTTGCTTGGCAGGAACAGTCTTTTAAAAATCCCACCTACTGACAGACCAGTAACAAGTGGATGATAAACATACTGTGTTGTATCCTGGAAAATAGCAGAACTTGACAATTGTAGAAAATTGAACATATAAAAGTCTAACATCACTGCCGCATCCTCCCCATCAGTTCAACTCCTCAGAGTTTACTAACATTGCACACCACTTGAAGGTGAGGATGGGATAGTGCACCACTTAGGGAAGGAGTAGATGTGATTGTTCTTATATGACTCTTCTCAATACAGGAGGTTTGCTTTGCACAACAGAAATTTAAAAATACATTGGTTAAACCTCATAGTTTTTTTTATACTAATACTATGCAAAGCTCTCTATTCTATGTATACCTATGATACAGTGCTCGGTGCATGACCTGTATATTGCAAGTTCAATCCTGGCTCACGGCAGCTTCTTGGTGAGAGGGGTAGTGGTCTCTCATTAACCCTAGCAGAACTATATATTCTGTAGTTACCTAGTTTGGGGGGATTATTTGATTACCTTATTTTTTCAATCATCCCCACCAACGACTTCTCATAAAGGACTATACTTTCTAAGACCACCCTTCTATTTTTGAGTGTAGAAATCATTCATTGGAATATTTTTATCATCACTTCCATACAACAGGAGAAGTATTCCACACAAAAAAATATTAAACCATTACTAGACTCAATTACAAGCAGCCTTTAAATCTTAACCTGTTATACGTCTTACCTTTTTTTACCCTTGTATTCATACTAATTCTTCTTTGCTCTTAAATGAAGTGAGATAAAGCCCAGGATATGGAGGCAGCAGCACAGAGAGAGAGAGAGAGAGAGAGAGAGAGAGAGAGAGAGAGAGAGAGAGAGAGAGAGAGAGAGAGAGAGAGAGAGAGAGAGGAGAGAGAGAGAGAGAGAGAGAGAGAGAGAGAGAGAGAGAGAGAGAGAGAGAGAGAGAGAGGAGAGAGAGAGAGAGAGAGAGAGAGAGAGAGAGAGAGAGAGAGCGAGCGAGCGAGCGAGCGAGCGAGGGAGGGAGGGAGGGAGGGAGGGAGGGAGGGAGGGAGGGAGGGAGGGAGGGAGGGAGGGAGGGAGGGAGGGAGGGAGGGAGGGAGGGAGGGAGGGAGGGAGGGAGGGAGAGCGAGAGCGAGAGCGAGAGCGAGAGAGAGAGAGAGGACCCTCCAGGTGGTGATCAACGGGCTGTCATCGAGGCCTTCTCCCATTCAAGCCTCGGTTCCACAGGGTTCAGTGCTGGGACCAATCCTGTGGAACATCTACATCGACGACCTCCGGCAGCTAACAACAGTGGCAGCATATGCTGATGACTGCACACTCTCCCGCTCCTATTGTCGCCTGGACAGTCAGCGAGCTGTCAGGAAGCTGAACAGGCAGCTCTGACTGGTGGAGGATTGGGGAAGAGTGTGGCAGGTTAACTTTGCTCCGGAGAAGACGCAGGGGATGGTCATCTCATGGTCCCCCGATGCCTCTCAAGCTATCTCAGGACTCGTGTGCTTTGGGGGCAAGTGTTTGCCACTCGAGGAGCACATCAAGATCCTGGGAGTGACCGTGGACCGTTGCCTGCGTTTCAACCACCATGTTGCCGCCGTCGCTCGACAGACCTCCCAGCGAGTCTCAGCTCTCCGTAGGATGGCAGGCAACCTCGACACCCATGGCATTCTCACCCTGTACAAGGCACAAATACGGCCATGTATGGAGTACGGTGCCCTGACATGGATGTCGAGTGCCACCACCTACGTGCAGAGACTGGATAACGAGGAGCACCAGCTGCCGGCACATGTCACGTCACTTGCCGCCCGTTCGGTAGCGACTCCCGCAATGATTATCAGCCGAGCTCAGCCAATCACAACGCCGCGTACCTCCAGCCGAGCATCGATGGCATCGATATGTCGGCTGATGCTTCAGAGCATCAGCCGAGGGGACTGTGACTGAGACTGGGGGGTTATTTGTTTACATTTTGCAAGCCGACCGGAGGAAGTAGCCGCAGAATCTTAGATTTTCACTGTCATAAGAACATAAGAACATAAGAAATGAGAAGACTGCAAGAGGCCAGTTAATGACCTACACGAGGCAGCTCCTTGCCCCCCACCCTTGGAATAATCCAATATTTAGCCATCCCACCTGTCATCCCTATACATACTCTGATCCAACCGTCTTTTAAAGCTATCTATTGACTCAGCACTTACTACGTGTCTACCCAGCCTATTCCAATCGTTCACCACTCTGTTAGTGAACCAATATCTACATAGGTCTGTCCTGAATCTAAGTTTTTCTAGCTTGTACCCATTTTCACGTGTCCTATCCTGACTACTAAATTCTAAAACCTGATCAATGATTCCCTTATTAATTCCTTTTACCCATTTGAAAACCTCAATCAAATCCCCGCTTGCCCTCCTCTCTAGGGAGTGGAGATTAAGACGTTTTAACCTATCTTTGTAGGGTAAATTTCTCAGCCCCTGAATCATCTTGGTCATTCTTCTCTGGACTGCCTCCAAGGAGCCTATATCTTTCCTATAATAGGGGGGCCAAAACTGAGCTGCATAATCTAAGTGGGGTCTTACTAACGCTAAATACAACCTCAGAATGACCTCAGAACTCCTATTTGTCACACATCTACTAATAAATCCCATTATCTTGTTGGCTCTATTTCTAGCTATAATACACTGTTCCCTGGGGCGCAAGTCACTGCTTATTTGAACTCCTAATTCCCTCACACTATATGACTTTCCTAAGGTATTGTCATTTAATGTGTAGTCTACAGGCCTATTACCTTTACCTACACTCATAATGCTCCACTTGTTAACATTAAACTGCATCTGCCATTTCTCTGACCACTCGTACAGCCTATTTAAGTCATCCTGCAGCATCCTAGCATCATCTAAATTCTTTACCGGTCTTCCTATCTTTGTGTCATCGGCAAATTTACTGATATCACTGTTTATTCCTGTCTCTAAGTCATTTATATAGATTATGAATAACAATGGTCCTAGTACTGATCCCTGTGGTACCTCACTAGTGACATTACCCCATTCTGATTTCTTCCCATTAATCTGTACCCTCTGTTCCCTACTAGTAAGCCATCCCCTAATCCACTCTAGTATCTTCCCACCTATGCCATGAGCCTTGACTTTACTTAACAGTCTCCTATGGGGTACTCTGTCAAAGGCTTTACTGAAGTCCAAATAAACTATATCATACTCGTCCCCCTTATCTATGGTTTCAAATACTTTCCTATAGAAGGTTAATAAATTTGTGAGGCAGGACTTCCCCTTGCTAAAACCCTGTTGACTATGTCTAATTAGCTTGTGTTCATCTAAATGTTTTCTAATTGCCCTTGCTATGATAGCTTCTAACATCTTGCCTACCACTGATGTTAAACTAATTGGGTGGTAGTTACTACTTTCTGCCTTATCTCCTTTCTTGAATATAGGAACTACATTTGCCTGCCTCCATAGTCTAGGGATTTTCTAAAAATCATCGCAATGGGTTCAACGAGTTCTTCTCTACATTCCCTAAGAATCCTCGGAAAAATGTCGTCCGGCCCTGGAGATTTAGTCTTTTTAAGTCTATCTATTTCCTTGCTAACTACTTCCGTAATTATGACTATTTCACTTAATTTATCAACCTCTTGTCCCCTAAAGATCTGTACTGGCTCCAGTTCCCTACCCGACTCTTCCTGAGAAAATACGGACAAGAAGTATTTATTTAATTCCTTACCAATTTCCTCACCATTTTCTATCAAGCTGCCATCCATTCCTTTAAGAGGTCCTATTCTTTCCTTTGTTTTAGCCTTGTACAGCTGATAGAATCCTTTTGGATCCTTCTGAGCATCTCTAGCTATCCTAACCTCATAATTCCTCTTTGCGGTCCTAATATCCTTTTAAACTTTCCTAGCTAGGTCATTATACTGCCCTACTACCTGTACTTCTCCCCTTTTAATTCTCCTATAGAGTCCTCTTTTTAATCCAATTTCCCTTTTAATGCTGCTATTCATCCATTTTGGATCATTTCTATTTGACCTAATCCTCCTCTTAGGTATATACTGTTCCTGCCCTGTATGAATTTCCCTAACTATGCTATTATAATGTAATTCTACCTCAATGTTTTGATCTTCCTCTCTGCCTACTCCTATTCCCTCCCAATCTATACTCTGGAGGTGGTATCTGAGGCCCTGGTAATTGGCTTTTCTAAAATCTGGTACTAAAGCAGTGTTTTGTTCTATCTCCCTCTTTGCATTAATCTTGAATCTAATTTCGTGGTGGTCACTAACATCAAATCTAGCTCCTATCTAAACCTGACTGACCAAAGTTTCATTATTCGTGAAGACCAGATCTAAAATATTTCCCTGTCGCGTTGGTTCCCTTACAAGTTGTGTGAAAAAACAATCCTGGACGACATTTAAGAATTCCTCCGAGCACCCGTCTCCTGTCATACTATCCCAGTCTATTCTCCTATAATTAAAGTTCCCCATAATGCACACATTATTATACCTAGATGCCCTTGCAAGCTCATGCATCAGGGGTGCACTAGCCTAGCTGCTTCGTCTAAATCCGGAGGCCTATATATAATCCCTACAACAAATTTTTTCCCTCCTATAATAATGTCAATCCATAATGATTCTGTATTCCTATCTGTTTTTATTGTGGTGTTGACATAGCTATTTAATGTGTTTCTAACGTACAGTGCCACACCTCCCCCTCTCCTCCCTACTCTATCATTGTGAAAAAAAGTGTACCCATTTATTCCTACTTCAGGTAAGAAATGTTTGCCTGCAATATCTAACCAAGTTTCTGTAATACCTATAATATCTAACTCTTCTACACATACGTTACCTCTAAGTGTGTCTATCTTATTTATTACACTTCTACTGTTTGTATAAAAGACACTAAGTTCATGTACCTCCCTCTCTTTACCCCGTCCTTTGTCACTATTACCCTTACCTCTATTAATATTTAGTTTCCCTGACTGGACTGCCTAACTGCCCTCTCAAGACACTCACTAAGCTCCTGCACCCCCTTCCTACTGAAGTGTACACCATCCCTGGCATACAGCTCCTGTCTCCCATAAAACCTGCTCCACTCATCCATAAAACCTACCCCATCCTCCCCGCACATCCTCATCAACCTCTCGTTGAGGCCAAGGGCATGTGAGAGCCACCAGCCTCTAACCCCCTGTCTAGGGAGCACTCCTGACACTATACACCTCCTACCACTCTCCTTTATCTCCCTCAGAAGCTCCCTATACCTATCCACTAGCTCCTCTGACCTTACCCTGCCTACATCGTTCACTCCCACGTGAACCACCACTAACGCCTCCTTTCCCGTCCCCTCCACTATCCTCCTGTTTCTCTCTACCACGTCCTGCACTCCAGCCCCAGGAAGACAACACGTCATCCTCCTCTCCCTGTCGGCCTCACAGAAAGTCGCATCTAAATATCTAATCCTGGAGTCACCCAGAACTAACACTTTCTGCGACCCTTCCCTGTCCTTCCTCACCTTCCCACTTTCCTTCCTCTCCTTCCCATCTAACTTCCTCCTCACTATCTTCGCCTTGGGTGTCCTGTCCCCTTCTCCTGTTCCTACTTCTATCACGACCACTTCCTCCTCCTCCTCCTGTGTAGCTAACAACCCAAACTTGTTGCTACACTCCACCTCACACAGGGGAGGAAATTCCACCTCACACAAGGGAGGGCTCACCCTCCCTTTCCCTCCTCTATCCACAACCCTCCAACTATCCTCCCCCTGTCTCTGACCTGACGCTCGTGACCTGACGCTAACTTCCCGCCTTACCTCTTGCATCTGTTGCCTCGTCTGTGCCAACAAAACTTTCACTTCCTTAACCTCCTCCTCTAAGGCTACATTTCTAGCTAACACTTCACACAACTTACATTCACTTACCATCCATTGTCTCTCCATTCCACAGGAACCACACCTCACTATTCCACCCTCCATACCTGTAACCCCCTCGCCTATATTGAGTACAACACACTCAGTCATCTAAATAATTTTGCCCAAAAATACACACAAAACACAATAAAATACTTGTTATGGTAACAATATAGCCTGGTGTCCCTTGTGTTGCACTAAAACACAATAAAATATCTGTTATGGATAAATACAACCTGGTATCCCTTGTTAGCGCGAGCAAGTAGCAGCACGTCCTCCTCTGAGCAGGTCAGGCTCACCAATGAGCAGGTCAGGCTCACCAATGTCGGAGACGTTTAAGCTAATTTTCTTATCTGTCAGAGACTGAGGTTCACCCAGGAACAATGCACTAAGATCCTTTGAAGTTATAGAATAAGTAATTAAGACAGTGAAGTCAATACATTCGTATATATGATGAAGTAAGACGTTGTTTAATATCGCCGTCTCGGAAATAAGGAATTCGTCTTACAACAGACGGTCAAGAAACGCCCTAAGACCCGACTATCTATTAATAACACAACACCTACTGTACCTAACTGTCTATATACAGATAGAGGCGACATAAAATAACAAATTTGATAGGAACATACCTTAATTATGTCTGACATGTAAGTATTAACCTCGGGAGAAGACACTAATGTTATCTCCATATTATTCCTCAGCTACTTTCATTTTCAATTTTTACACAGTGCAGTCTCCCAAACATGTACATACTTGTATTCATTAATATATATGGGTTTATGTCTTGAATGTTTGTTTATAATCTAAGATAATCTAATCTATTGTATTTACAAGTCAATAAATTTTCTTGGTTTTCTATCATGTTTACCTTAAAAGACATTATTTTCCAAGTAAATTACAACAATAATTTGATATGAATACTGAGATGGTTTGGACACCTGAAAAGACTGGGTGAGTTGCCAAGAATGATGTACAATGCTGGAATCACCTTCTGGGTAAGGTAATCCTTCAGATCACACTTAGAAAATAAATATATGAAAAAATAAAGCTCATTAAATGTATTCGAAACTGCTGGTAAATCTACATAACTACTGCTCGGGACGATATCAATATAAATATGAAGTCCTACATACTATACATAGTGTACTTAACACATTTGTGAAGGTTTCAGGTGGTGCTCGTCCAGTAAATTTTTCGAAATCAATTGCTCGACAGTAAATTGCTCGAAAAATAATATCTCGAACATTCAATTGCTCGAAAGGTAGATTGCTCGAAAAAAGTAGTTTAATGAATAATATCCAAAAATAAGATAAAGAAATGCAACTTTATTATTGTTAATTGAACAGTTAAAATCAAGAACGGGTACATTTCTGTTTAGGTTATGTTATTATTTAGAGCAATTTACTGTTGAGCAATTGATAGTTTGAGAAATTATTTCTCGAGCAATTGATTTCGAGTAATTGACTTAGAGAAATTGACTTAGATTCAGGCTTTACTCTGCACTTTTCTAACTTATCCAGCTCATGTTAATATTTTGGAGTACCCACCGAATGCTATTGATATGATTTCCACTCAGGATATTCCTGACACACTCGATTTCATGTCACATTTACAAACAATCCAATTTCCAGAGGCACAGGAAAATCTGGTGAATTTATTATCAAAATACCGGAGAGTTATTGCTCTCCCAGGAGAAACTTTGGGTAAAACTGACATCGTCCAACATCACATTCAACTGAAAGAAAATACTCAGCCTGTGTACATTCCTGCCTACCGAATGCCCCATAGCAGGAAAGCGATTGTTGAAGGCATGGTATCTGATATGCTGCAACAAGGTGTTATTGAACCTTCGGTCAGTCCCTTCAACAGCCCTATGTTTCTTGTCCCGAAGTCTCATGGTGAATGGAGAGCTGTTGTTGATTTTCATGCCCTAAACAAAGTAACATTTCCTCCACGTTATCCCATGCCAGTTCTAGAGGAAATTCTTCAGTCACTAGGTGACAATAATTCAGTTTTTTCCACCTTAGACCTCTATTCAGGTTTTTATCAAGTTGATCTTTCTCAAGAAAGTAGAGAAATGACTGCATTCAGTACTCCTTCAGGTCATTACCAGTACAAACGTATGCCGATGGGATTAGTTGGATCGCCCTCAACGTTTCAACGTTTAATTAACTCAATATTCTCAGGTCTATTGGGAAACACCCTATTTTCTTATCTGGATGACATAATTGTTTTTTCTAAAGATGTACCTGAGCACTTTCAAAAATTAGAAAAGGTTCTATCTTGTCTTGCAGAGTCTGGCCTAAAGTTAAAACTCTCTAAATGCCATTTTCTTCAGAAAGAAACTAAGTTTCTTGGCCATGTCATCAATGCCAATGGTATTCATACATCTCAGGACAAGATACAGACTATCTTAGATTATCCAGCTCCTACTAATGTTGATGAAATTCGCAGCTTTCTTGGCCTAGCTGGTTATTATAGACGTTTTATCAAAGAATATGCGTCTATTGCTTCTCCACTAACTGCACTTCTTAAGAAAGATGTAGTTTTCGAATTTTCCACTGAACAGGAACATGCTTTTGCCACTCTCAAACAGGTAATCACCACTGCCCCGGTACTTGCTTATCCTAACTATGAGAAACCTTTTATCTTGAATACAGATGCTTCTTATACAGGCCTTGGTGCAATCCTTATGCAGGAATATGACGGTAAAAACCGCCCAGTTGCTTTTGCATCCCGCCTTCTGAACAAGGCAGAGAAAAATTATTCAGTCACCGACTTAGAAACACTAGCTGTTGTATGGGCTCTTAAAAAGTTCCGTTACATTATACATGGCTACCCCATTGAAGTTCTCACTGACCATCAAGCTATCAAATATTTATTCAATGGTAAAAATTCTACAGGACGTCTTGCTAGATGGATCCTTACAATTCAAGATTTCAATCCTACATTTACATACATTGAAGGCAAATCAAACCTTGCAGCTGATGCACTGTCACGTAATTTTGCTCATGTCCTTCCTATTACCACTGCTCCAGCAGCTCTGGAGACAGTTTCTCAAACTGACATTATTGATGCACAGCGTGATGATCGGTTCTGTTCCAAGCTAATCTATTTTCTAGTCAGGTGATGATTCAGATCTTCCTGATAAGATTACTTCACTATCCTCATACATTTTGCAAGAGGGTATGTTATATAAAAGTACTACTTTGGAAGGAAAAAATGAACCAAGCAGAATTATTCATCAAATGGTAATTCCTGATCCTATCGTGCCTAAAATCCTTAAGATTGTACATGACTCCATTCATGCTGGCCACCCAGGTAAAGAAAAATGCCTCTCTCAGACGCGACTCAAGTATTTTTGGCGCACTATGCGTACTGATATCAACGCGCACATAGATCTTTGTCATACCTGTGCCATTAACAAAGGTAATGTTCACTCTCACGTCCCTATTCTGAACTACCCAGTTCCTGCTCAACCATGGGATTTAGTGGCTATTGATCTTCTTACATTGCCTATGACTGAAAAAGGTAACAGATACTTGCTTGTTGCAGTTGATCACTTTTCAAGATTCTCTATTTTAGTGCCACTTCCAGATAAATCTGCTGTAACTGTTGCTCGTGCCATTGTTACCAACATAATTTTTCCTTTTACCACCCCTAAGACATTACTCTCTGATAATGGTACAGAATTTGTCAATCAAATTCTTGATGCTCTTTGTAAGCAATTTCATATTAAGAAGTGCACTGTTCTGCCGTACAGACCCAGTTCTAACGGTTTAGTCGAGCGTCTTAACAGAAAAGTCCTTGATTTGCTTCGCTCATTTGTTCAACCCACAGACACAGTTTGGGATTTATATATGCCACAGGTCATGGCTTCTCTAAACTCACAAATTCATAAATCAATTGCAGAAACTCCTCATTTTGTCATCTTTGGCTCAGATAAACGCCTCCCATATGACCTATTTTCAGAGTCTCCAAGTGTGGTATATAATATGGATGACTATCTTAAAGTTACTGTGGCATCCTTTCAAAAGATTCACCAACGAGTTGCAGAATCACTTTCACTTTCCAAAGAGGACATGATTGCTTACCATAACAAGGATGCGTCATCTTTCAACCTTAATGTTGGCGACATAGTGTTTTCCCTCGTAAACGTAACGTCATCCAAGCTGCAACCTAAATTTAATGGCCCTTTCAGAGTGATTGGTAAATTGCACGGGAATAAAGTCAAATTATTGAACCTTCAGTCTCTAGAGGAGTCAGTAGCTCATTTAGACTCCCTAAAGAAAGTATCCAAGGGTTTCGATTCTGCTGTGATTCCACCTCACATCACACACAACACTACTCCTGACACTACAGTTTCTGCTCCTCCTTGCCATTATTTCCTCCGATCCAGGAATACCTCTACCTGTACATAATTCCTATGTACCAAATTAATCATGTATTATGCATATATGTATTTGTTTGTCTATTGTAGAGTGCATAGATTAGTATTTAATTATTCTGTCAGGTAAATTATTATTTTTGCATTTATATAAATGTACTTTTATGCGTGCCACCCATTTTTTATGTATGTATTTTCTTTTTGATGTCTCAGTTCCTGCACAGTAATGTTACCATCCACGGGTGTCCTCGTTTCTCCCGGTGTTTTTCGAAATGGGGACATTTCGCTGGTGGTGGCCGATCAGTGTAGGGAGCTGAGGTATTATATATATATATATATATATATATATATATATATATATATATATATATATATATATTTATCATATTATATTCATATGTGGCGCGCTCATGTCTATAATGTATGTGGCAACTATATTGTGACGTCTGGCAACTGCGACCCAGCGCGTCGCCTCGCCTGACCTGACCTCCCAGCCGCCCGGCAGATTTACACAGCAAAGGTCACGCTCATCTCCTCTGTCCAGGATCCATTGTTTATTATACAATAAACCCACAGCCACGTCTCCGAAGCCTTATTCACCCAGCTACGCTACCATAACACACCTTACATGGGTCGTCTTTCGAATCTTTACCTAGGTTAATTTAGAAGCTATTAAATGTTTTCTATGACCAACAATAGGAATTTGGACGCGTTGCAGACAATTTATTTCGGTGAAGATGTAAAATTCTACCCCATAACCTAACATAACATAACTTGAAAGATGCTTTACCAGCTAAGTAATGGTTAGCACCGCCTGAAACCTTTACAGATGTGTTAAGTACACTATGTATAGTATGTACGACTTCATATTAATATCGATATCGTCGAAGCAGTAGTTATGTAGAATTACCAAACTACTTACTGACAATCATTGTATTTTGTCTTCCCCCAAGAACCCCCCATTCCCACAGGTCCCCAGAATTGTTGGGGGTTGATGGAGATGTCTTATTAGATATGCATTTGCGACGAAAATGAATGTCAAAATCGTTCGAAATGGATCAATATTTATACGAAAAGTGTGTTATTTACATCCAAGTGCATTGGGAGGAACTAGAAATTTACCAGCCACACTATCATCTACGCAATATCACCACGCTCACAGGAGTTTACGGCTTCTTTTATTTCCTCACATATTCTAGCCATCTAAATACTGCATTTACTGCGGCTATAATTGCTCCAGACTCTATTATATGTTAATCAGCAAGTTTTTTCCACGGCGATAAGGGTGCCCACGAAAAGGGTGTGCCGCCATCTTGGATCAGTCAGCTGATCATCACAACACGGTAAAAAAAAACCACACATCGACGTGCATTGGTGTCCTTTATCGTTCAGTTGCCGAAATCTGCCCCCCACCCCGCTGAACTCGCCCTTGAACACCGGTGTGACGTGTCGGCTCTGGTGGTCTTTCACAAAGTCCAGGTGCAGGAAGTCCCCCACCTCAACCGGTTGAAACTTCCTCCTCGCCCCGTCCAGAGGTGGACCAGATCCACACTCATAAGTGACGAGCTGGTGGAGGTGCCTCACTCACACTCAAGGCAGTACCAGCGCACATATACAGTCAGGACAGCAAGGCTGTGGAACAGCTTCACGGCAGCCACACCTAACGTGCCAAGCATGTCCACAAACAATATTAAACTCTCTGCACGCAGGTGGCGTGGCACAAAAAAATTCGCCACTTGTGTTTTCGACAAAGTGTTGTGGATGAATGTGAAAATTGTTTTTGTTTTCAAATTGTATAAATTATATATATATGTGTATCTATCTTTTTTGTTATATATGTATGTACTAACCTACATATGTATAGTGCCATTTAAGGCTCTTAGAATAGTTCACCGTAAGAAAGTGAACTTTGAGCCTCCTGTAATATTAAGATAATGTTTAAATAAAAAATTAAAAAATAAATAAAAAAAAATAAAATAAAAAAAAAGAGCGAGAGAGAGAGAGAGAGAGGAAACAATTTGATTAGCATTTCAATAATTGTCTAAAGTTTCATCATCACAAGAAAGTATTGAGTTAATTTGTTTTTCCTCTGCACAAGAATTTGCTTTGTGAACAAAAAAATTAAGGCGGTCTTGCCAAGGAGGAGGAGTAGGAGCGAGGAGGAGGAGGAGGAAGTGGAAAAGAGAGTGTTTTGTGTGTGTGTGTGTGTGTGTGTGTGTGTGTGTGTGTGTGTGTGTGTGTGTGTGTGTGTGTGTGTGTGTGTGTGTGTGTGTGTATGTGTATGTGTATGTGTGTGTGTGTGTGTGTGTATGTGTGTGTGTGTGTGTGTGTGTGTGTGTGTGTGTGTGTGTGTGTGTGTGTGTGCGACTTTCGTACCGACCAAGACCTATTGTCGTACTTTTTTATTTAAATTGATTTTGTATTATTTCATGCGTCTTGATTTATTTAATTAATTATTTCATTCATTATTTAATAAAATTTTACTATCTTTACTATCATGTCCCTATCACTTCTGATTACATTGTGTAGCCTTTTTCAAACAGCTTCGTAAGGATCAACAAGTCTGCTGCTGTTTGTTCATCCCTTGTGTTGTGTTTGTGTCATATAAAACATTGCACTTCAAGGTTGCCATTTGACTTTGTTAACACTACATTAGATATAGTCTAGCTTAAGACAAGCGAGTCCTTAGCTATAATATTGCTATTGCCCTAAAAGATAAGCATGAAAAAATATCGAGCTTCTAAAATAGAAAAAGTAAAAGATCTAAAAGCATACTTGTGGAGAATCTATAAGTTTATCATAATAGCACACCAGCACCTCCTCCCGCTACAGAAGCACCAATGCAAGTAATCGTACGTACGGTACCACGTCAGTACACGAACCGCATCACCACAAGCAGGACGACACTAGCCTTCAGGAATCAGGATGGCAGACAAAGGTAGGTGACTCGAACGGGAATCTGCAGGAAGTGTTTATTCCTACTGTCTACTTCGTTCGGGATCGAACTTGGGCCAGCGGATTCGTAGTCAGACGTGCTAATTACTTCATCACTGAGGCTCTTCTTGTGGACATTCTTTTATTTAAAAAATACCACCTTAAAAACAGCAAAATGACACCCTGTAGTATTACAGTTTAACATAAACTAAGGTAATCTACTTTAAGCAAAGTATTAATAGAACAAAAGCTGTGTTGGTGTAATGTGTGTCACAGCAACAACTTGCTTTGCACTCTTCACTGTTCTCCAAGGAGACTGACTTCTCTAATATCTCCGTCGTGCTCACTACACCCCACTTTCGCTTTCACATTCCAACAACAGATGCCAAGGAATCAAGCAAACATCTTACAATACAAGCAAAACACATCATGTGCACCATCAAGTGTACAGTTAGCATAATAGTCATGTCAATAAAGCAAGTTTGGTTTTGGTCATATTGTGACATCTGACATTTTTTGTTGCTAGACGGAATTTCCTTGTCATTTTTTGTTAAGTAATAAGAGACTACACTGTAAAAAATTTAAGTTTTTTTACAGACTTTTATCTGTATATACCAACAGATAAATCACTGTAATTGAAAATACAGTTCAGACTGTTGTACGCGATAAGCATTTTCCTTTTAATGTCCTTATCTCTTCAGAGCATTCATTGCTAAATGTTTACAATCTAGAAAAAGGATGTGACGAACCACCAGGACATCTTATTATAATCAAAGAGTATTTAATTATGATAATATGATATACAGGAAAATAACTGTATTGCAGAATATAGTTAGACTGTAAATGGTATAGATTACTTATATTTTGTTTGTGATATCCAAAGATTTACTCCTAGTGAAACATTTGGAATATAACAATAATTCTTTACAAATACATTAATGAACATGACAATGTCTTATAAAGTAGTAAAATGACGGTTCTTTGAAAGTATTTATTCATATTGCGACGCTTGGCATTACCACTCCGAATCATTGCCAGGTATTGCTTATTTTTCGTGTTACGTGGACTTATATAACTTTCAGCGCAAGGTAATGAGTTGAAAACTAATGAAGGTAAAAGAAACATTTGGCGCAAACATGATTTGGTTCGGTTATAGACATCCTGTAGAGAAGAAATTATGAGAAGAGAATATCCATCATCATCATCATTGTGCTGTGGAGAGCAAGACAATGGATTGTAAGGTAAGTAACTATTTTTTCTGTCTCAGTTGATCTTTAAAGTAATTATGCTTTTTAAGGAAACGTGGCAAATAGAATAAGAGTGAAGGTAAGCTAGGTACACAATATCACGCATCACAGTCGTCAGTTATGATTTGAGTGGGGCGGTGCAACGCGCCTCGCCTACCTTGCAAGACACAAGCAGTGAGCTTT
>JAPQNM010000017.1:13254787-13278645 GCA_029783475.1 Metacarcinus magister
ACCGTGTCGTACGGCGGATAAGGTCAGCATGGATCAGTACCTTGACCTGGGCTGGCCTCATGTAGTTGCCATACGCCGCCATACGGCGTCTTCTGCAAGACTTAATTGTATAATATAACCTTAATCTAACATGCCCGTAAATAGTATACATCATGCAGCTATCCCTACCATCATTGAGTGATGCTTACATGCACAAATGTCTTCCAGCCTGCTTAATACCCCCAAGAATATAATCTAAGCTGGATCCTAGAGTCGCTCCAGGGACAATAGGAATTTTCCATTCCCCGTGACCTTCCCCCGCCGGAATGCATATCTGCCCTGGTCACGTAGGCCAACATTCCAGACCCATGACGTAGCTGCCTTCTGTCACGTAGGCACAATTTCCTGAACCATGACGCAGCTGCCCTCTGTCACGTAGGCACAACATTCTAGACCCATGACAATTATGGCATAAGTGATGAATTGCTAGTTCAGTGGAGTATTTAAGTCCAAACCCATACTGAGCATCAGTTAACAATGAATTTTGTGTAAGGTAGTCTAGTAGTCTCTTGGCAATTATTTTCTCAAAAATTTTACTGAAAACAGGAAAGATTGATATGGGTCTGTAGTTATTGCAATTGTTTTTGTCACCCTTTTTGTATACTGGAACCACTCTAGCAATTTGAAGTTGTTTAGGAAAGATTCCATTTCGAAAAGAGCTATTAATAATATATTCAAGAAATGGAAAAATAATTTTACTACACTTTTTAACAATTTTTGTGTTGACTTCATCATGACCTGAGGACGTACCTTTGAGAGTGTTGATTAAAGTTTTGATTTCTGTGGTTGTTGTTGGTCGCAGGTAAAATGAGAACGGAACAGGTTCTGGTAAGTAATCATTGAATGGAATAGTTGTTGGTTGTACATCCTGTGCTAACCTATCACCGTCTCTGGAGAAATATTCATTGAATTTTTCTGCTATATCTTGGTTATTAGATGTTGTTTTATCCTGGAAAGTGATGGATATAGGTAATTTAGCTTTATTTTTTTCCCATAATACGATTTATAAAATCCCAAGTCTTTTTGGCATCACCAGTATGTTCTTTCAGATATGATTAATGATATTTCTCCTTAGCTGCTCTTATTAGTGATGCTATAATTGTCATAACTGGTATCAACATCAAAATCAGTTGTAACTAATTTCCACTCAAAGTTAGATAACTCAACTTTGAATGCTTCAATCCAATCATCAGCATAATTTTTAATGTTAACTGTGTTAATATTTCTGGGTGAATGACTGTTAGGCAATGAAAATGTGCTAAAAATAGGAAAATGGTCACAGATTGAAGTGTAAATTATGCCACTAGACTGATAGTTATGAAGGTTGTTAGTCCATAGGTGATCAATTATAGAGGCAGATGTTTTAGTTACTGTTGTTGGTTTGGTTATTGTGGGAAAGAATAAATGGGAATAGAAAATATTAATGAGGTCAAGCAGATTGGTCTCCTTATGCTTGCGCAGATTAAGGTTAAAGTCACCCACTATATAACAAGGTATATTATGTGATGTTACTGATTCAACAATATACTCATAAGAGTGGAGAAAATCACCAATACTAGCATTGGGAGGTCTGTAAATTGTTCCAATTATGAACTTGTGTGTATGTGTAGTTTCTAAAAATAAGGACTTAATATGTGGAAGGTGAAAGGACACATTATGTAAAACCTGACCTTGAAGATGTCGATGAAGATGAATCACCACACCACCACCTTGTGTGCTCCTATTTCTAAAGTATGCATTATAACAGTTCATATTATATAGAGGGGAAATGTTATCATATGTTGAGTTTCACATAAACATATTATATCAAATTTAACTTAAAATAGATTTATACATTGATCAATGAGTGATTCAAAGTGCAAAGGTAAACTACTAATATTGTGAAACAAAATATTTAGGGAAGGGTTCAGACTGTGATTATTGCTTTTATCATCACAAAAATGATATCTACAATCAGGCGGTGTTTAGAAGGAAGGAGGCTGAAAGAAGGTGGATCCCACGTGTTCCAGGAGACACCCTACGCCCGCGCCGCGCCCACACGCCACACCACGCCACGCCGCCCACGCCCTCACTGCTTCCTTAAGAGTAGGAAGGTCGTGAGTACAGTAAGGTAGCATTAAGGCTTACAATTAAGTTTTAATAGCCAGGTAGAATGTGAATGGTGTGTGTGTTTTAAAGTGATTCTTTTTCCAGGGTGAGTTTATTTAAATAAACAAAAGAAGCTTGTCAGTACTTGTTTAATTTGCCAAACACTCTGGGTACATTAGATTTAAGACTTAGGTGATCACAGAGTCTCCCGAAGAAGGTGAGTGAACGAGGTTGAGTTCGGAAGGCCTGTTATTCACCTACCAGGATTATATCGTCGCGAGTTCCACAGAAATAGGAAGTAAAAAGAATCCCGCAACAATGATTAATGGTGTCGAAGGCTTTGGAAAAATCACAGAAAACTGTCAGTTGGTACATCCTTTTGTCTAAAGCATTGTATATGTTTTGGCAAAGGTGATGGACTGCTAATTCTGCTGAATACTTTGGTCGAAATACGTACTGATCATCTGTTAACAGGGACATCCTTGTTAGGTAATCCAGTAGTCTAATGGCAACAATCTTTTCAAAAATTTTGCTAAGGCATGGGAGAACAGATATGGGTCTATAGTTTGAAAATTGAGAATTATCACCTTTTTTGTAGACTGGGACTACTCTGGCAATCTGTAGATGGTCTGGGAAGCATCCCTCTGCAAATGATTTATTTATCATGTACTCCAAAAAAGGTGATATTTCCTCTTTACATGCTTTGATAACCTTTATATGTATGTCATCGAAACCTGGAGATGTCATCTTAAGGTTGCTGATTACACTGTTTATTTCGTGACGAGATGTTGGACGGAGATAAAAAAAAACGAGACAGGTTGGGGTAGATAGCTATCAAATGATGTCGGCGTGTCTTCAATATTCTGAGCTAATCTATTGGCAACATTACAAAAGTATTCGCTAAAATCTTCTGATATAGACACATTATCTGATGTTGCTTCCCCTTGCGATATAAATGAAACAGGATTCACTTTACATTTTCTACCCAACAGGTCATTCACAATTTTCCATGTTCCTTTTGCGTTGCCACTGTTTTCTTTTAAGGTTGACTTGTAATGATTTTCTTTCGCTGTTCGTATCCCTGAGGTTAACATGTTCCGGTATCTTTTGAATGTCTTTTCATAAGTCAATGGCCACTTAGCGGGCGGCCGGGCGGGCGGGCGGGCGGGCGAGCGAGGGAGGGAGGGAGGGAGAGAAGGAGGGAGGGAGGGAGGGAGGGAGGGAGGGAGAGAGAGCGAGCGAACGAGCGAGGGAGGGAGGGAGGGAGGGAGGGAGGCTGACCACCAAGTGATTGTTCCCTACGCAAAGACGGGACATTACCTCCGCTCCTTCACATCGCGCTACAGCCGACTGTGGAACACCTTGGTGCGCCAAACTGACCTGCATCTCACCACTACTCTGCAGGTCTTCAAAACAAATATTAATGTCAGGCCTCAAGCTGAACCTTTGTAAATAGATTTTGTTTTAAAATTTTTGTACTAGCTCAGTTATTTTGACATTGTATTAGATAGCTATAGATAGTCCTTGGCGTCCCAACCAGGACTTTAGCATATTCATTCACCAATGTATCAAGTTTAAATAAAAAAAAAAAATAAAAAAAGAGAGAGAGAGAGAGAGAGCGAGAGAGAGAGAGAGAGAGAGAGAGAGAGAGAGAGAGAGAGAGAGAGAGAGAGAGAGAGAGAGAGAGAGAGAGAGAGAGAGAGAGAGTGAGAGAGAGAGAGAGAGAGAGAGCCAGCCAGCCAGCCAGCGAGGGAGGGAGGGAGGGGGAGAGAGAGAGAGAGAGAGAGAGAGAGAGAGAGAGAGAGAGAGAGAGAGAGAGAGAGAGAGAGAGAGAGAGAGAGAGAGAGAGAGAGAGAGAGAGATTCCCAATTTGGTTATAGAAAGAAATTATCTCCTAAATTAGCTATTGCACAACTAATAAATTATGTCTTGCAGGAGTTAGAACATGGAAAGTACGTAATTACTATATTTTTTTTTTTTTATCTAAGAAAGGCGTTCGATACGTTAAACCATGAGATTCTTATTAAAAAATTACATCATTATGGTATTCGAAATGTCTGTCTAGAATAGTTTAAAAATTATTTATGTAATAGAAAACAATACACTTCAATTAATAGTACAAACTCGGGTTATGCCATCTTTAGAACGGGAGTTCCACAAGGGTCTACATTAGGCCCTCTGCTCTTTTTATTATACATAAATTACATCTTCAAATCGTCAAATCTCCTTAAATTTGTTATATTTGCAGATGACACAAATATTTCTTTTGCTGCAAATTATTTGTTTCCTTTGGTAGACACATTAAATGATGAACTTAAATCTATATCTATGTGGCTAATAGTAAATAAACTCTCCTTGAATATTAGTCAAAGTAATTATATGTTATTTGCTGCTAACAAAAGAATAAATATAGATGTTAATATCAGATTATTTGGGGAAAACATATTAGAGTAGGGTCTGTAATATATTTGGGTGTCATAATAGACCATAAAATTCAATTAGTTGGAAAAATCATATTTCTCACAGTCACAATAAAATAAGTAGAATGGTAGGCATATTACATAAAGTGAAACACCTTTCATTCACTGAAAGTCTTGTAACACTATATTACACTTTGATTTATCCTTACTTACATTACTGTAATGCCATTTGGGGCATGGCTAACGTTACAACACTAAAACCGTTACAAATATTACAGAAAAGAGTAATCAGAATAATAGGAAAAGTAGCCTATAATAACCATACTGCTCCCATGTTCAAAAATTTAAAGATCCTTAAAATAAGCGATTATTATTATTTATCTATTTATATAGCTTTAGGTATCATTATTATTATTCTATTATTACCATTTAAATATGTTTATTATTATTATTATTATTATTGTTTACTATTGGCTTTTGTTTTAAACATTGATTATTAATGTGATAACTGTTTTATTAATATTCTAACTGTATCCTATTGTTCTATCATTCTTAGCATTAACTAGTAAAAATTATTGTTAATAAATTATTCGTACTTACTACTACTACTGTCATTGCTGCTGCTGCTACTACTACTACTGCTGCTGCTGATACTACTACTACTACTACTACTACTACTACTACTACTACTACTACTACTACTACTACTATACTACTACTACTACTACTACTACTACTACTACTATTACTACTACTACTACCGCAACTACTACTACTCCTGCTACTACTACTACTACTAATAATAATAATAATAATAATAATTTTTATTTTTATTTTACTACAACTATTACTACTACTACAGATACCTCCACCCTGCGTTTATTTCAAAGGGCTCCACGAATTGGAGGTCATCAGCCCCAACTCTGGTCGCTAATGACTGTGGCATCCAACCATAATATTCTTAACCCTAAGAATGCATTAGAATTATCATATATCTATACTAACTATCTACCCCAAAATTTACGTCCTTACTCTATCTCTAACCTATCTACCCTTATCCCACTCTCTACCACTGTGGCCTCGAAATCGAGGTCACTTATGTCCGTGTTGGAGGGAGTGGAATGTCTCGTACCCCTGAGACACAGGAGGGCAGACCGGAGCAGGGAGAAGGAGAGGCGACATCTCATCCAGGCGGCGACGGAGCTCCTTGGCTGGTGCTTCTTTGAGTCTAGTCTTGAGTAGAAGCTCCTAGCCTTGGGGCCCATGCCGCCAGATGGGGTGAAGACCAGGGGCGTGAAGGTACCATGGTCGACTTGCAGGATCCTCTCGCCGTAGGCCCTTGTCTTCTCCTGCTCGTTCCTTTGGTGGACAGCCTCGAGAGAGAGCTCACGATGGGAGGTGGCCATCGGGTCGAAGATCCGGATGTCCAAAAAGGTCCGCTGCCCTCTGGTCCAGAATCCCCGAGCACCGATGTCCACGCGAGCCTCAGGGGCGGTGTTGGCTGTCCTGTACCGCAGGTGTTCCCCATCTAGAGGCCGAAGAGTTGGCTCGGTGGAGACGTCATGGCACACCTCCCTGAGCATGCTGGCTGTCAGGTCCCTCACCTCGTCGTGCCTGATACACACGAATCCCCCCTTTTTGCATGTCATGGTGTGGTCGACGTTGTTGGGGGAACCACAAACACAGGTGTTAGGGAGTCCTTCCACTGGCCAGCCATACCTCAGAGCAACGGCATCGACAAATTCTTGTTTGTTGAAGTTGAAGCCCTTTGCTCTGATTGGTAGTGATGCTAGCCAGTTGGATGCTCCCGTCTCCTGTGCGATGTGGATTTTTCTCACGGTATCTGGAGGCAGGATGTTCAAAAGGTGTTCAAGGCTGGTCTTCTGCCCTTGTTGCCTGTCTCGTGAGATTCGTTTCTTTTGCTCAGCGATCGCACTTTGGTCAATTTCACCATGTGCGTCCTGAGCAATGATCATATCCGTGAGGACCGACCTACTACTACTACTACTACTACTACTACTACTACTACTACTACTTCTACTACTACTACTACTACTACTACTATAACTGCTACTGCGATTACTATAATATATTTTTTGCAATACTATAATTACCCAATATTACCACTATTATTGAAAACTGGTGTTACTTTTTATTACCGTTGTATAAGCTGTTTTCTTGTCTGTCACTGTCATTATCTTTACTCTTCTTAATACTATTATTCCTGTTATTGCTATCTCTATCATTATTGGTTTATTATTATTATTATTATTATTATTATTATTATTATTATTATTATTATTATTATTATTATCATTATTATTGTAACTAGCATTGTCGTTATTATTATTATAATATTATTATTAAAGTTTTTATTAATACTTATTGTAACTAGCATTGTCGTTATTATTATTATTAATATTATTATTATTAAAGTTTTTATTATTACTTAACATTTTGTTATCACTGTAACAATATTTGAATTCTTTTCTATTTTCTGCAATATTATTGGTTCTTTGTACATTATGATATTTATTTAATATTATATAATATATATTTTCAATAACTTTATGCAGACATAACACAATGATTATATTAAAAACTAGAACAATTCATTTCAATACTAAACTAATTATATAAAACCATTTTAACAATTAGTTCCATGAACAAAAAGATTATATTAATTAAAACAAAAATACATCGTGAACAGTCAAAAGTTAAATAAGGACACACACACACACACACACACACACACACACACACACACACACACACACACACACACACACACACACACACACACACACACACACACACACACACACACACACACACACACACACACACACACACACACACACACACACACACACACACACACCACACTCACACTCCCACTCGCACCACCACGCACCACCACGCACACACACACACACACACACACACCCACACCCACACCCACACGCCCACACACACACACACACACACACACACACACACACACACACACACACACACACACACACACACACACACACGAAAGAAACGATGAAAGGAAGGGATGTATGTGAGTGAATGTATTAAATTTATATTATGAACACGACCGCTGGGGACCTTCACTACTACGTTTTATACGCCTTCTGTCGTCACCTGAACCACGTCTGAACTACGATAAAGGATTAGACGCCAATAAGGAAGAAACAGTCAGTGGTTAACGTTAAATTTATTTCTTATTTACAGGAAAGAGAGCATAGCATAAGTAAGTAAGCCATAATTAATGAGAACGTCCAAGGCGATTATACAGCGACGCCACTCGACAAAGGACACTCCACGTGGCTCACCACCCTACATATACACTAGACACGAGAGTTCACTCGTAACATACACTGAACGTTTTTCATTCGCAACAAGTATCCCGAATGAGCTGTATAATGCTCTCAACTACTTTTCTTGATCTGGCACAGTCTGGGTAGAAGTTGTAGAAGTGATAGTTCATATCATATTGCTATAAAAGAAATTCCATGTACTTACTTTTGTTCATGCTACATGTTTCTTTTTTCTATTTGTTCTATTCCTGCTAGCCCAGGCGGGGAGAGAGGTGAGTGGGGAGGAACTTTCGTATTTACTGTCCTGTGTCTCTCACTTCAGATTAGATAGTGTAGTTTATCTCAAACAGCCTTTCAAGGACCAAAATGTGTGCTGGTGTTTGTTCATCTCTTGTGTTGTGTTTGTGTTATACCATGACATTCCAGGATTGTCATGTGGTCTTGATTACACTACACTAGATATAGTCTGGCTAAAGGCGAGCCCTTATCTCTAATATTGCCATTCCTCTAAAACGATAAGCACGAGCGAAAAATTACGTTAAAGAATACCAGAAAGAGATCTATAAGCATACTTGTGGAGAACCAAAATTTTTATTATGATAACACACCAGCACCTCCTCCCGCTACAAAAGCACCTGAGGAAAATAATCGTACATCCGGTCACATGTCAGTACACAAACCGCATCACCACAAGCAGGACGACACTAGCCTTCAGGAATCAGAATGACAGACAATGGTAGGTGACTTGAACGGGAATCTGCAGGAAGTGTTTATTCCTACTGTCACTTGAGAAGCAATTAAAATATATTAAGATGTTTCCCCAGATGTGTTTTAAATGTCATGAATTCATGTGCCAACATAGGCAGTGTAAAAATAAGTCATAAAAGCAAAGTTAAATGAAAGTTCTTCTTTTAACCGTACCTGTACCTGATGTGAAAATTTGTGTTATTTCCATGATAAAATCATAAGATGAAGTGGGGGCACATGCTATAGCTGCACGTAGCCGCGGGCGCTCATCTACCGTCGCATTGGCCTTTGAACCAGTGGTGGAAATTAATCCGTCACGCCGGGACACAGGGCCACTATGACATCCGACTTTCCACAGTTTATCTTCCCAAGGTTTCTCTAGGTACCCATTTATCTACCAATCCGTTTGGAAGGATGAACAGCTGAATGAGCTTTGAGCCGACTACCTACGTCCGGGATCGAACTCGGGCCAGCGGATTCATAGTCAGACGTGCTAACCACTGCACCACTGAGGCCAGGAGAACGAAAAGAAATGTTTTTGCTAGTTCACATTGACACTCCAGCCATTGTTCCATCATAAAGTGGAATGGACGTAGAGGGGAACCAAAAAGCACTACAGCAATAAGCAATGAGAGTGTGAGTGACAGCATTCCGAAAATAGAAATCACTATCTCATGTTGATGACATCATGTTTAACAGTCATTTTTTGAGTAAATGTGTCGCACATTCCTTCCTCATGACAGAATCCAATGGCACAAAAACAACGTAAAATCCGTCAACGCTAAGACTTTATCTTTTTATTTGCGCGTCATACCATTTTGTACATTCTTTGGTGAGTGTTATGAGATGCACATTATTTCCTTTGTTCTACAGAACCCAAGATGAATACCGATACTTCGTCTTCAACGGCAGTGATGCCACACAGCCTGGTGAAAGAAGACCATGTTCGGGCGGTGCTCATCTCAGACAAGGGCGCTGCTGCGCACCTTACCAACTGGAAGGTCGTGGACTTCACCAAGAAATGAGACAATTATATATGTGTTGTGAGCAGCGTCGAGGTTCAGTATGTGCTGAACGGCAGGAGCTCCGAGGTGGTCTACGTGGTGAAACTCAACACAGGCAGAACTTTTGCCTCCATAGATAACTTTAATGAAATGGTCTTCTAAAAAGAATCCAAATTTTACCTTAACCTGGCATCACTGATTAATTCTGTTTTAAAGGAAATTTGTCACAGTGACATCAACTTTACCAAATACCTACATTCAAGTCTCGAAAAAGGAGAGGAAATCATTTTCCTAAAAGACCTACGTCCTATGGGCTACAAAATGGCTGACCGCAAACGTGGGCTAGATATGGCCCACGCTGCCCTCGTGATAAGGGAGCTGGCCAGACTCCACGCTGCTTCCCTCCTGCTGCAGAATAAGACTCCTGACGAAGACCTCGGAGAAAAGTAACCCTATTTAAAAAAGGGCCTTTATTACTTCATAAGTAATTTTGATTCAATGTTGAACATGATGACAGACAGTTTGACATTTGCCCGAAAAATCTAAATTAATAAAGTGGAAGGATATGAGAGAGTCAGTGCTTGGATAGACACTGTCATTCCTAACATAGTGGAAATCTTCTACGAGCAAATGGAATACGGTGAGCCTAAGGTGGTGTGTCAGGGGGACTGTTGGATCAACAGCCTTCTCTTCAGGTTAGTTAAGGCAACACTGTATCATACTTACAACTTTATCACCCTATTCTTTCATCATTTAACTGCAAAACAAGGCTATCACCTCTTTTCTATTTATCCCGTCCACTTCTTCTCTCCCTTTTCGCATACATGCCAGGAAATGGTAGGCTTTGCATCTAAAATACTGGAGCTGAGACTTGTAATGATGTGTATTATTATTATTATTGTATTTTAATGTGACATGTGCATCTATGACAGAGACTATAGGAAGATGGCGAGTCCCGCACTTTAGGCTTATGTTAGCATCTTGGCGGGTGGCGGGAAGGATGCAGGACGAGATGTCACATAGGAACACATAGGAAGAACAAACAGCAACAGGCCTGCTGGCCCTTACGAGGCTGTTTGTGAGACTACACTATCTAATCTAGAGTGAAGGATACAAGATAGTAAAGGTGAAGGCTTCTCTCCCCAGCCATGTCTGGCAGGGAAAGGAAGGCCAACCAAGACCAGACTATCACTACTGTCACTACCACTACTGCTACCACTACTTCCTGGCAAGCGATGTCAGGCCACTAGCGACGTCTTTTGAATCGACATTTCGTAAGTTAGGTACATCAGGATGAACATACTCAAAGTTTGCTACGTTAACGGATAGTATTTTAGTTGTGGATTGGCTTCTAAATATTTGTCAAGTCTATTTTTGAACGTAGTAATTGTTTTACTGTCAACGACATTGGCGGGCAGGGAGTTCCAAACGTTCACGATCCGATTGAAAAAGAAGTGCTTGGCTTCGTTTGATGTGAATCTTTTACCAGTAATCTTAAAAGAATGATGTCTTCTTGTTATATTTGATCGATCAAAAGTAATGTAATCTTCTGTATTGATATTATCGAATCCTTTGATTATCTTGAACATTTCAATTAAATCCCCTCGCATCCTTCGTTTTTCTAGGCTAAATAAGTTTAGTTCTTTAAATCTTTCTTCATAAGGTTTATTTTTCAGCCTTGGAATAATTTTTGTTATTCTTCGCTGGACTCTTTCCAGTTTGTCAATGTCCTTTCTGTAATATGGGTACCAAAACTGTACGCAATACTATATATGGGGTTGTACTAGTGAATTATGCAGTTTTAATATGACTTTTTCTGATTTATTTTCGAAAGCACGCCCAATAAAGCCGACCAATCTGTTAGCAGTTTTAACTACCTCTGAGCAATGTTGACTGGGTTTTAAACCGTTAGATTTTGTGATTCCCAGATCTTTTTCCTTGTTTACTGTAGAAAGTGGTTTACCATTAATTGAGTACTGAACGTGATCATTATTACTTACGATGTGTAGTACCTTGCATTTTTCAACGTTAAATTTCATTTGCCATTTATTGGCCCAAGACGTTAGTCGATCGAGGTCTCATTGTAAGACTTCTCTGTCAATTGTCGTAGTTACTTTTCACCAGGGTATCATGTAGTGAATAAGTATAGATTAGGTTGTATTGTGTTAGTAAATGTTTGTTGGGGACATTATTTGTTAAGTCGGTTAAGATATACATAGTAGGTAAGATAAGATAAGTGATATATGTATATGTAGTTGAATGGAGGAAATGTTGGGTAGATAGTTGTGAGATGTAGCTCCGCGGACGCGGAAGGATACGGTGTGTGAGGGCATGACGGGTCACGGATGGGATGAGTCATATATATAGGGAGGCGACCTGGGTCAAGCTCTTCATTATTCACTCTTTCTTCGGCAGCCGTAGCAACAACACCTTAGTCCTGCTCCGCTCCTCACAGCCAAGCCAGCCAGCCACGCCAAGCTCTCAGAGTCCGCCCACCGCTCGCTCGCTAAAACACCTATTAGCCGCGCAATTGGGAAACTGAGCTCCTTCTTAGTCCAGGTTCATGATTGGCGTAGCCACTCCTGCGAGCTCGCCTTGTGGAGCAGAAGGCAATGGCAACGGCTTAGCATTCTGCTGCAGCGACAAAAACGCATCCTGCTAACTACCTACTCAGGACCTGCCCTTGTACCGGGCCCCCTCCCTTTCCGGTTGAGGGAGCCGCCAGGACAGGCCCTAATACCTACCCTACCCAATCCTTGCCCTCCCCGCTGGGACAACCCTACTCACCTGTTGAGACCCCACGGGTGCTGAGAGTGATCCTCGGTGCCTGCTGGTCTCGCGGGTGAGGCCGGGACCACAGTGGGGGACCTTTGGGGCTCTAGCTTGCCTTCTCCGACTAAAACTCTTCTTACTTCGTCCTGGTGTAAGGGTCTGGGGGGTTTTTCCCCCATTTGCCCCCAAGCCCCCACGTAACCCCCCAGATGGGGGCCAATTGGGACGAGACAGCTGCGAGGCCACGGGAGAGGCACTGATCGCTCTGCCGCCCTCCGTGTGCGAGTTCAGCGGGTTCCTCGTTGGGCCTTTTTTTTGGGTGGTCAATCTTCCATATTGACTAATATTGATATTGCCTGTTGCACTGCAACAACTGTTAGGCCTAGGAAAAGACCACTGTGGGGGTGGACTCGGTGCCTCCTACGACGTCCTTTAGAGGGTGGGGAGGGCGTAGATCCGAACCTGTAAGTAGGACCGGTACAAGTGGAAAGATCGACATTGTTGTTAGGTACCTTGGCCAATGACGTTTCAATATGGCGAGGGTTAAGATCAAGCACCCTAACCCCTCTCCACACCTAAGGATCAAGTTATTCCAAATACTGTCTCAGAATCTTGTCTATGCCACCAAGATCATCACCTTGAACGATGGATTCATAATACTGACTAGAAACGATGAAGACCTCGACAAAATTTTTCAATGTACTTGCCTGGATGAAATGAAAAAAGACAACTTCACCCCCACCCTTCCACCATAAATAAGGGCTAGACAGACATCTTCTTCAACGTAGATGACACCATCACAGATCACTCAGAAAAGGAGATTGAAGAGGAACTGATAAAAGAAAATAACTGGATCACAGAAGGGATTGATAATATTTTTAAGTTCCCCAAAAACAACATAATGAAAATTTGCTTCTCTCAAACAACTACTGCTAAGAAAGCTACTGACATCGGCCTAGCATTTAATATGAGTATCCCTTCATATAATATTAAAGTAGAGGAGTATGTTCCTATCAACACCTGTTTCAGATGTTATAAAATAGAAGAAGATTTCACTAACAAATGCCCAGAAGACAAAAGCTTTACAATCTGCTCAGAGTGTGGAAGCAGGGAGCATGCCTGGAGAAATTGCACAACAGAAAACAAAAGTTGCATTAACTGTGGAGGGACACACAGCACTCTGGCATATAGATGTCCTATGAGGAGAAAAATAAGAAAAGAAACTTAAAGAAAATAAAGAAGCAAAGAATAATACATACAGTCAGGCTGCCTCTAAAATCAAAACACAACCAAACCCATCCCATGCCAACACATTCAGCATCAACCTCCAAAAAGACACTGCCGCCACTATACTGACCTGCATGTTCCACACACACATGGCAAACATAGCGAATCCAGGTACATACAATAAAGAAATTAATAACATATTGAAACAAAACAATCTTTCCCCAAGTCAAGCTCCCTGACAACACTCCGTCAAAGGAAATTCTCCAGATGGCTACCAATACAGAGGAGGAGGAAACTACTCAAAAGAGAACTCCAGTAGCTATGGAAGAAGATGCAGATGAGAGTCAAAAGGACAATGATGAACAGGAAGAGGAGGAAGAAATGCCTGCTCTAGAAGAGATCAAAGGAAGAGACATAGGAATTTAAATAATTACAAAAAAGAGTGAAGGATGGCCCAAGGAAACTATAAATCTTAAACATTTAATGCATGGAATAGAAACTGGAAAATACAAATGGCTTTACACCCACCCTACAATCAAAGAAGAGCAAGTGCTACACTACATTAAAAACAATTAAATAAACCTTAAAGACTGCTGGAGATCTGTAGATGACCAAAAATTTAGGAAAATAAGAAATGGGCAATTCCAGGAAAGGACACCACCAGCCAACAAGAAAAGAACAAACACAGAAAATTAAGTCATTAATCAAGAAGTTCAATACATTACAAGGAAACATGGATGAGATCACACTTATACAACATAATGTCCACAACAGAAAAAAATAATAAATTCATGCTCTGTAATATATACAAAACAGTAAATCCCGATGTAATTCTGTTAAATAATCACGGGCTAACGTTTAATGAAAACATAAAAATGCATGGTTACACTACTCACAAGGTCAACTCCAGCGATGAACGTTACGATGGCTCTGCAATATTAGTAAAACATAACCTGAAATACAGATTAAAAGATCACTACCTCACAGATATACTGCAAATCACTTTAGAAACGAACACTGGCCCAGTCAGTTTAGCTACAACATACCTGTCCCCTCGCGTCCTTATCTTCCGTTCCCCAACATTCATTCTATAGCATCATCAGCATCCTGATAATCATCATTACCATCATCATCATCACCCCCACCTACATAAGTGGTGATTTAAATACTCACCATCCTTACTTAAATAGTAAATCCACAAACAATGTTGGAAAGGCACTCAAAATATATATTGACAACAATAAATTACTCTTCCTTGGAGCTATCTTCCCTACCTATCTTTCTTATAACTCCGCTATTACCCCAAACATCATACTTTCAAATAACAAAACATACCACAATATTTCTATAGCCGCTGGCCCATCTACCCCCTCAGATCATCTGCCCATAATCATTAAAATAACTGCAAAGGCTATAAAGAGCCCCGATATACCAAAGATGAACTTAAGTCTTGCAAACTGGGAAAACTTTCGAGAAGAATTAAGTAACAAAATGGAGCATGTAAACACAAATCAACTCATGAATAAAGAAGAGCTGGGAATATCAATAAAAACCTGGATCAAATCTATAACAGAAGTTATGAACAACAACATACCTATAACAACACAGAAAACGGAAGAAAAAAAAATCAACAATCAACGATTAAAATTATTACAATAGCAAATCTCACGTTTAATAAAAGAAAGTACCAGAACGGGATGGAGTTACGCGAAATATATAGCCTATAAAACAATAAGCAATTACTCGTAGAAGAATGCAAACACCAAAGCAACAAGAACTGGGAAAATAAAATAACATCTCTAAACACACTTTATAAAGACCCGAAAATATTTTGGCAAAATATTAAAAACCTTAAAAGAGTGTCAGCCTCAACAAAATCATACCTTATTTACCAAAGCAGGAAAATTTATGAAGAATCAGAAAAGGAAACCATATATAGAGAAATTTGGGCAGATATATTGAAAATTAGTTCTGCTGAAAACCTGCATTTTGATCCACCCAACGACTACTTAGTTAACAATTTTATTCAAACCAATATTGAACATATATCCTCCTACCAGTATGGCAACCCCAACAATTTAGATGATTCCAACTACCTAACAGAAAAAATAACCTCTCAAGACATACTAAAAGTAATAAAATATATGAAAACAACACCCCTGGCCACATAAAAATAACAAAGAAATATTACAAAACTTCCCGAGCACAGCCATTACAACATTCTCCGAACTCCTTAATATCTCCCTCTCAATGGGATTTTTCCCTACCAGCTTCAAACATGCCAAAATAAAATTAATTCCTAAACCAAATAAGCCCACAACAGACCCAATCAACTACAGACCTATCTCCCTACTAGAAGTGCCTAGCAAAATATTTGAAAAAAATCATCAACTCTAGACTACGCAAATACTTAGAAAATAACAACTGCCTCCCCCACTCTCAACACGGCTTTCGCCAACATCGCTCTACTGACAGCCTTAGCAGTTACCACCGGAGCAATAGCAAAGGTTGCAAGCAGGAAAAAAACAATGTTGTATAGTAATGAGGGATGTATCCAAGGCCTTCGATAAAATATGGCACAATGGTTTGAAATATAAAATTTTTCACCTACAGTTACCACCAATAATAACCAAACTACTCTGCAGCTACATAGATAATAGAACTGCTTCAATATCCATGAATTCATACTAAGTGGTGTTCCACAGGGCAGCTGTATTTCCCTAACACTATGTATTATCTACACTGCAGACATACCCAGCCCACAACCAGAAACTATGAATATACTCTACGCAGATGACATCACTCAAATAATAATTCAACCAGGCAAATCTAAAAACATGCTTTAAAAAAAAATAGAAAGATAAGTAAAACATGTAAATGATTTTGAAAAAAAAATGGAAAATTAAAACCAACATAAACAAATTCAAATTGTTATTCATAGCAAGAAAAAAGACTTTACCTGTAACCTTTGAAAATGAAGCAGTTAAAAACTCTAAACATGCTAAGATTCTAGGTGTCACACTATCAAGGCACGGATACAATAAACACGTAAATTAAATAAAAAACAAAGCCACTGTTGCCCTTTCCACCATTAGAAAATTTCAACATTTAAAAAGCAATATAAAACTACACCTAGTTAAGGCCTGCATACTACCCATTCTAACTTACCTTACATATCCATTAAATTCTATATCTAAGACATCAGCACTTGCTCTACAAAGAATACAAAATAGATCTCTCAGATTTGCTTTCAATGAAAAATACCCATTTACAAAGACAACAAAGGAATTACACCTATTAGCTAAAGTTAAACCAATAAAAATCACCCTATATGAAAGAGGAAATAAAATAAAGGACAAACTTGTATATAAAATAAAAGATCCAACATATATTGATTTAATAACAAATAATGAAGGTACACAAGATCATAACAGGTTCAGAAAACCAATAACAACATTAAGTAAAGACAAACTTCCTTCTATATTTACAACCCTTGCCGCTGATGAGTAATTAATAAACACAAAAGAAATACATCAAAAATAAGTAGGCATTGACAGTTCTGATGATGATTAGCAAGGCTGATTGCCCGCCACCTTTTTACACTCCTACTTTCTTTCATCATTTCACCCAACCTTACCTCTTCTTCTCCTTTATTCTTCTATTTTCCATCTCTTTCTATCCTCCCCAACAAAACAAAACAAAACAAGCACTCTTGGTCACAGAAATGGAAGCTGTCTGGTTGGCGAGGACTGGGGTCCTAGGACGTGGTGGGTTCACGTGGGGAACAACGGTTAGTGTTTGGTTGGTGCTTGGTATTTGGTTGGGGTTAGTGTGTTTGGTTGGAGTTGTGACTGGTTGGAGTTTGGTGTTTGGTTGGAATTGTGACTGGTTGGAGATTGTAGAAGAAAGTGTGTTTTGGTTGGTGTTGTGTGATAAGAAGCCACTTTCATCTTCTCACCTTGCCATAAGTATTGTGCCGTGACGGACACTAATTGTTATGAATTAAGTACTCGGGAGTTTTGCATTATACTAAATATAATTATAAGTTGTCACTGGCTCTTAGATACCCCTAGACATATCTATAAAGTGAGAGTTGTGACAATTTAATGGGGGCCTTGCCAGGATCCGAGATAGATATTTTGATTAATTAACTGTCTCTTGTGTCCGTGCACGCGTAGTATTTATCGCAGCTGTGAGAGAGATGAAATGTGTGCAGTGCATGAGAGTGAAATAAAGTGAGTGGTAATAGTGTGATTTCTGTGGTAGAGTGGTGCAGGCTGGTGGGTGTGTTGTTGAGACGGTTGTGTTGGGAGCCATATAGGAAAAGCACGGGGAATATAGGCTATTTTGGAGTAGCTGTGAAGTGAGAAAAGTGTAGCACGTGGTGAGAAGTGGTAGTGTAGAGGCTGTGGCAAGAACTACTGACCACGTGGAGTCATGGGGGTAGAGGTTGGTGACCAGGAACTAAAAATGGAAAAGGATTTGGAGTTAAGGATGCTTCAGATAGAGCTGCGTTTCCGTGCGGCAGAAGCGGAGAAGGATAGACAGAGGGAGAGAGAGAAAGAGCAGATAGAGGCTGCAAGGGGCAGGGATGAAAGGAAGCATGAGTTGGAGATGGCTCGGCTGGGATTATTTGGGAATAATAGAGGGCAAGTAGATGATAATAGCTTCGTGCACAAGACAAAACCACTGGTTCCTAAATTTTGGTAAAATGGGCTTTAGTTGTTTTAAATGCGGAGAAGCAGGGCATTTTTCTTACGAGTGCGAACAGAAATATGCACCACTTCGCACTTCAGATAACTGGCGGGAGGTAGCTACTGCCATATGTAACGAGTCAGAGGGTGACGACTCAGTGGCAGAGTTAGTAGAAGAGAAAGAGTACATACTAAATGAGGGTGGGTTGACGAGAACACCAGAGAGGCAACTGCGAGACACAGGCGCGACACACACCATGTTGCAGGCGTGTGCAGTGCCTGAGGTAAGGAGTGATCACACATATGAAACTTTCGTAGAGAAAGGTGTGGGTAGCATGGTAGAGACGCCCGTAGTTGATGTCACGTCGCAGGGGCTTGGAAAAAGCAGTCACGTGTTGATGGGCCTTGTGGAGTACTTACCGGCTAGTGGGGAGGATGTCCTGCTAGGAAATGACGTGGGAGGAGTGCTGGGGTCACCATTTCGGGTGGAAGATGAAAAAACGTATAGTATGGAGAACGGGGATATAGTGTACCCGGCGTGTTGCAGCGAGCGCGAAAGCAAGCTCCAGACGGGAAAACGTGAAGGGGCTGAGGCTGCAGTGGTAACTCGAGCCAGGTCTAAGCAAGACACGTAGGTGGATAACGATGCTATTGAGAGCATCCGAGTTCTTTTCTTAGAGTTCCCACAGAACACAGACCATCAGGAAGAAGTGAGGAGCCATGATCGAGTCCAGGCGGAGGAACAGGAGCTGGGGACGAGATCCAGAGAGGAGGACGGTGACACGGAGGGGTTCCGGACAAAAGTTCGTATAGAAAAACTTCGTATAGCAATAATTCATAGGATAAAGTTCGTGTGCCTAAAGTACGTCAGGATAAAGTAGGTAGGGTATAAAGTTCGTCATGTCAAAAGTTCGTATTGGAAAAAAAATCGTAAGGTTAAATGTTCGTCGTGCCAATGTTCGTTAGAAAAATGTTTGTACGCGTTAGGTTGGGTTAGGTTAGATTAGGTCGTTACGAATATTTTACATACGTACATACGTACCATATGAACATCTGCATATGAACTTTAGCGTACGAACTTTTTCGTACGTAATTTTTTCAAACGAACTTTATCCCTTACGAACATTTGCTTACGAACAATTGCGTACGAACTTTATGCATACGAACTATTTCCATACGTACATTGTCCTACAACCGACGAGGAGGCAGGTGCCATGGTCGAGGAGGAGTCACCAGTTCGGAGGGACGCCAGTGAGCACGCGCGCGCACGTACGCCTGATGGCAGGACAGACGGAGGAGCTGCCGGTCACACTGGTTGGTATGATTGGGGCACAGCGTCAGGACCTTGACTTGTGGGTTCTATACCACAAGGCGTTGAGGAGAGAGGAGGTGAGGAACGAGGCATCATGGTTCTACCTGGACCGGGAACTATACAAAAGAAAGTGGAGAAGACCTGAAGCACCTTCAATACACACGAGGACGTTGTGGCACTTAGGAAACAGGTGACCGTATTCGGTCGTATATTTTTTTTTCTGGCCTGGTTTGTTGACTGATATGGTATATTTGCAATGTGTGAGAAATGTTAATTATGCAGAGATAGGAAGGCAGTGGAGACAGTTTCAGCCAGAGGAACTTGTCTTGTTATTTAACCCAATTGGTTGTCGGCCTTTGCATGCTAGGTATCAGGAACCATTTATCATTGTTGAAAAATCTAGAACAAATAACTATGTACTATTCACCCCGGCAGGAAAAAGCAATCTTGGTTAATGTAAACCTCATCAAGAAAAATGAGGGAAAGGTAACAGAAGTGGCAGTCGTCGAAGCTGATTGTGAGGATGTGCCTGACCAGACTGAGAGTCAAAGGGGAGGATTTTTCACTCACTAGGGCGGGCGGCCGACTCACCAACTCTGAGACACTGCGTGATCTCGGGGCAAGGTTGTCTCACCTGGAAGAGAAACAGTAAAAAGAGTTGGTGGAGTTATTGAAAGTTCCCGAGTGTTATGACTGACACTCCTACCCAGACCCATGCCATCCACCACGACATGATCCTGACGGAGGGAGCGCTACCTGTGCGGCAGCATCCCTATCGCTTGAAAGAAGGAGCCGAGGAAGGAGGTTGAGTATCGTCTGTAGAATGGCTTGGCAACCCTGAGCTGTAGCCCGTGGGCGGTGCCGTGTCTGTTGGCGCCAAAAGGAGGCTCAACTAGCTTACAGACGACGACAACTTGGGGAAAATGTGAGTTTATTCTGCTCACCTTGTCGCGTCTGGATCATCGCGTCGGGAGTGATGGAGTGGAAGCCCTGCAGACAAAGATACATGACACACCGACTTCAAGGGCAGGTCTACGGCGGTTTCTCGGGATGGCTGGGTTTGCTAGGTTGGCTGGGTACTACGGGAGATGCTGCTGGAACTTTGAGCAAGTGGCCGCGCCCCCTTGACGGACATGAGTGAGAAGTGAAAATTTTGGGGTCAGGAGCTTATCAAAAAGCTTTCAATGGTCTGAAAGCAATCCTCACGTCAGCTCCGGTGCTGCCCGTGCATGGTTTCTTGTTAATGATTGATGCGAGTTATGCTAAAATTGGTGGTGTATCATGTACCGGGTCGCCTGAATGTAATAGCGGACGTGTTATCAAGACCGAAGCGATAGGATGTCATAAGGAAAAAGGTGATATTCGTGCTTCACGTGAATTCCCCCTTTTTCGCTTTTTGGTGGTGGGATGTTGTAATGATGTGTATCGTTATTATTATTGTATTTTAATGTGACAAGTGCATCTATGACAAAGGCTATAGGAAGATGGCGGGTCCTGCATTTTAGGCTTTTGTTAGCATCTTGACGGGTGGCGGGAAGGATGCAGGACGAGATGTCACCAGGGTACCATGTAGTGAATAAGTATAGATTAGGTTGTATTATGTTAGTAAAGGTTTGTTGGGGACATTATTTGTTAAATAGGTTAAGATATACATAGTAGGTAAGATAAGCTAAGTGATATATGTATATGTATTTGAATAGAGGAAATGTTGGGTAGATAGTTGTGAGATGTAGCTCCGCGGACGCGGAAGGATACGGTGTGTGAGAGCATGACATGTCACGGAGGGGGTGAGTCATATACATAGGGAGGCGAGCTGGGTCAAGCTCTCTTGGTCACAGAAGTGAAATCTGTCTGGTTGGCGAGGACTGGGTCCTAGGACGTGGTGGGTCCACGTGGGGAACAACGGTTAGTGTTTGGTTGGTGCTTGGTATTTGGTTGATGTTAGTGTGTTTGGTTGGAGTTTGGTGTTTGGTTGGAGTTGTGACTGGTTGGAGATTGTAGAAGAAAGTGTGTTTTGGTTGGTGTTGTGTGACAAGAAGCCACTTTCATTTTCTCACCTTGCCATAAGTATTTTACCGTGACAGACATTAATTGTTATGAATTAAGTACTCAAGAGTTTTGTATTATAATATATATAATTATAAGTTGTCACTGGTTCTTAGATACCCCTAGACATATCTATAAAGTGAGAGTCGTGACAGACTACCTACAGCATGAATAGATGTGTTACTTGTCTCCACCTCCGGCAGGTACAGCGAGAACGGCCACCCCGAGGACGTGATGCTGCTCGATTTACAGTTGGTGCGCCACTGCATACCGGTCATCGATCTTAACTACCTCCTCTTCACCAGCATGACCGGAGACGTCAGGAAGCCTTACATTAAGGCTTTACTTGGTTTCTACTACAGTTCTTTCAGAGGCATCATGGAGGATGGCGGCCAAAAAATGCCATTCACGTAGGAACAACTCCTCAAAGATTTCAAAGCCAAGAATCTCATTGGTACAATTATGGCCAAGATATTTGTTCCGTTGATGGTGTTTTAGATAGAAGATACAAAGGAATCGTTGAAGGACACTGATGATAATTTAGAAGAAACGTTGCGTGAAGTTAGAGAGAAGCCAATTAATATGCTAGACACAAACCCTCATGTGAAAGAAAGATTTTTATCTGTTATTGACGAAATGCTGGACGAAAGAATTATTCCGTGAGAGAGGTGGTGTGTCACGGGGACTGCTGGATCAACAACTTTCTCTTTAAATGAGTGAAGGCGACACTTTGTATCATACTTACACCTTTTTTATCCTATTCTTTCATCATTTAACTGCAAAATAAGCTATTTCAGTCTAATTCGATTCATCTTCACAGACATGCCAGGAAATTAACTGTCAAGTCAGGTACACCTGATGGCATATGCTATGTTTCGTTCGTAATGCAAGTGATTCCTCTCCATTATTGTATGAGATGTGATGTGATTTGAGAGGACGTGGTGTGGAGAGAATGACGAGGAGAATGGTGAAGTGACCTTGGGGAGGCTGATTGTACCTCAAGTGGCCAGGGTTGGTGCATTGATCTTTGACGTTGTGTTGTAATACTAACGGGTCCCTATATAGAGGCAGGATGGACTTGTCTCTTGCCTGTTATTTTGGCGTAGGTTTCTTAATTTTAGATTTTGTATTGATACGCCTCGAATGTTTACGTTCTCTCTTGAACAGTGGCGGCTGGTAGCTAAAATTAGTGGGGGGGCTGCTTCAGTTCTATATAAGGATTTTTCAATTTTTTTCATAAACTAGGGGATAGCTATTGACATTAAGCTTAAGGATTATATAATGTACATGTATAAATAAAGAGTTAAAGCAAAAAGGACTCATTATATTGAATGTTATCGATAATATCGAGTGGAAATAGTGGGTGCTGCAGTTCCACAGTGCCTATACACGAGCCGCCACTGCTCCTGAATATGTTGAGAACGATGAGAGCCTTTTGCTGCTAAGGCCTCAAATGCATATCAAGTTGTCATTATTGATAAAAGTCAATAAGATGGAGAATAAGCATGTATACACACCTTAACTTGAGAAGAACCTAAAGCTTACTGACACTCATGGGTGAGAGTCGTGGCGTGAAGAAGGCAGAAATCTAGGTTTTATACATTAAAAGGGCAATAGCTTTGGGAAAACAAATAAGTAAAAAAAAAATCCCGCTCTTCGCCAGACCCTGTAAAGAGGACAGTAGGAGAATAGAATGAAGGGGTGGAGATCCAGTTAACATTAGAGGTGTCTTGACACTCCTCTCTTGAAAGAGTTCAAGTCATAGGCAGGTGGAAAAACAGACAAAGGAAGAGAGTTCCAGAGTTTACCAGTGTAAGGGATGAAAGAGTGAAGATACTGGTTAACTCTTTCATTAGGAAGATGGACAGAATAAGGATGAGAAGAAGTAGAAAGTCTTGTGCAGCGAGGCCGCGGGAGGGGGGGAGGCATGCAGTTAGCAAGTTCAGAAGAGCAGTCAGCATGAAAATAGCGGTAAAAGATAGATAAAGATGCAACATTGCGGCGGTGACTTAAAGAATCAAGAAAGTCAGTTAGAGGAGGAGAGTTGATGAGACGAAAAGCTTTAGACTCCACCCTGTTTAAAAGAGCTGTGTGAGTTGAGCCCCCCCAGACATGTGAGCCATACTCCATACATGGGCGGATAAGGCCCCTGTACAGAGCAAGCAATTGAGAGGGAGAGAAAA
>JAPQNM010000017.1:13278745-13293745 GCA_029783475.1 Metacarcinus magister
GGAGTCTCTCTCTCTCTCTTCTTCTCTCCTCTCTCTCTCTCTCTCTCTCTCTCTCTCTCTTCTCTCTCTCTCTCTCTCTCCCTCTCCCTCTCTCCTCTCTCTCTCTCTTCTCCTCTCCCTCTCGCTCTCGCTCTCGCTCTCGCTCTTCTCTCTCCTCTCCTCTCTCTCTCCTCTCTCTCTCTCTCTCTCCTCTCTCTCTTCCTCTCTCTCTCTCTCTCCTCTCTCTCTCCTCCCTCTCTCTCTCTCTCTCTCTCTCTCTCTCTCTCTCTCTCTCCTCTCTTTCTCTCTCTCTCTCTCTCTCTCTTCTCTCTCTCTCTCTCTCTTCTCTCTTCTCTCTCTCTCTCTCTCTCTCTTCTTCCCTCTCTCTCTCTCTCTCCTCTCTTCTCTCTCTCTCTCCTCTCTCTCTCTCTCTCTCTCTCTCTCTCTCTCTCTCTCTCTCTCTCTTCTCTCTCTCTCTCTCTCTCTTCTCTCTCTTCCTCTCTCTCTCTCTCTCTCTCTCTCTCTTCTCTCTCTCCTCTCTCTCTCTCTCTCGCTCTCTCCTCTCTCTCTCTCCTCTCTCTCTCCTCTCTCTCTCTTCCTCTCTCTCCTCTCTCTCTCTCTCTCTCTCTCTCTCTCTCTTCTCTCTCTCTCTCTCCTCTCTCTCTCTCTCTCTCTCTCTCTCTCTCTCTACTCTTCTCTCTCTCCCCTCTCTCTCCTCTCTCTCTTCCCCCCCCACACCCACTCTCTCCTGTGACCTACAGCGGAGCGGACTGTGTGTGCCCTCGGCTGACCTACACGGAGGTCAAAGTTTTGATCGAGCGCGAGTAATGTCCGACCCCCAGGGACACTGACAGTAACGATGCCAGTGCCAGTGCATTCGTAACTGATAACAATAACAAAACAAGTCAGTAAATAGTGGTGATGCAAACGGTAGTAGTAGTGTTAATCAGTGAAACGCTCAATATCTGGGAAATGGATGACGCTCAGGAAGTGGACGAAGGATATACACTAGTCCAAAACGGAAAAAAAAAGAGTAGAAAAGGTGCCAACCCAGATACGAGTGTCAATCTGGCAGAAAGGCAGCAGCCCAATCTGATACACCACAGAAACATACCGCTGTTCTTCCCGAAGGGCGTGTCTCCGAGGGGACAGGGCGATATGGCTGGCAGATGTGGCCCACAAGCACCGAAACTTGTCAGTGCACGAGGCTGACATCAAATCCATCATTGCAGTGACGCGAGACTTGGACACAGTTCAAGTTTTTAACGACGACGGCCATCCGTACAAAGGCACCATCATAAAGTCTGATGGTAAAAACACAAGAAAACAAGCAGACGAGGTAGTCATACGCAACTACCCTTCATATATGACCCTGGACTACATCAAGACCTCCCATCGTGTAATATGGGTGGAGAGAGATGTACGCCGGGACAACAAGGAATCCAGAATCAGTGCTCGCTCTATGCAGGGGGAACTACAAACAACACTGCAGTTCGGGAATGAGCCTGCAAATGAGAGGTACGTTGGAAAACCAACCTTTTGTGGGAAATGCCAAAAATGGGGACACAAGCATGGCAATGCGACGGGAAAGTAAAGTGCGGATTCTGTGCGGGCCGATCACGACTCAAAGCTGTGCAGGAGAAGATAGACAGGGGGCAGGCTGTCACACCAAGGTGCCAAATTGTTTCAGGAACACAATGCTTGGAGTATCAGTGCCCTTTACGACGGAATCACACCTACGTGCCATGGGTCAGGTGATATACAAGCCTGCGCCTCCTCCCCTTATCAGAGAATTTCCCCCCTCTGTCCCAGGGGAAGTCTCAGCCACCCTCACACCTGACTTCAAACCAGCCGTTATCCCAAGAGACCTCACGAGTAACAGCGAGCGTCTCTCACCACACCACCCACCCCCCCACCACACCCTGGACTCGCCCCCACCCTTCTCATCCACCACCACAAAGGCCACAGGCTGCTCCACAACATGGCGCCCCCTCCAGCTGCTACGGAAAAGCAGCCAGTAAATCAGCCAATCGAAACAGACATGCGACGCAACAACAAAATACTGAGGGAGATGGAGGTCTTACGTCAGGAAGTGAAAACAATAAGAGACGAACAGAAAAGAAGCAGAAGGAAAGTCAGGACCAACAAACAAGAATGGAGAAGGAGAATCAGGAATTACAAACCATGTATGCAACTCAACAGGAAATTCAAACAACAATAATAACGGAATTCGCTTCAGTAAAGGAACTACTGATTCAAATTGTGGCGGACAACAAAGAAAAAAAACAAACACACAGGGACAATGGAATGAAGATGGAGACAGACACTGCCCCCCCACCCCATCAACTACAGGACAGCGGCCCCGACCTGACTCTCACAGCCACGGTGACGGACAACAAAATGATGACCGAGCAGCCTACTCCCTCCCCCACACTGACCCACTTAGGCCAGCCAGCAGGGATAATTGTACAAGACCAGGCCGCCACTCTCCGAAGCATGTTATCCCGTGAGCCAGCATGTCACGCGGCCTCCATCCAGCCAACCTCTGCCATCTGTCACCCAATGCTCCGTGATACCCAAGCACCAGCACCTTGGAACCACCTCAGAGACTGTCAAACAGTGAATAAATACGCGTGCAGTGTGTAGTGGCCAATCCCACCCTTACAGACCTAGCCAAACACTTTTTAAATGTCCTCCCAAAAACACTAAGTAACTTTCCCAAGTTTTGCGATGTAACTAAATAAAACCCATATATAATACATGTACCCATAATCATATATATATAATATTAATATTACTCTAACTATTCTAAGTGATGAGACATGCCTTTATTAGGCAATACATGTCTCTTTCACATGTATGATGTATTCATATTGTGAATAAAAGTTATGAATCGTGCCATGGGTCAGGTGATATACAAGCCTGCGCCTCCTCCCCTTATCAGAGAATTTCCCCCTCTGTCCCAGGGGACGTCTCAGCCACCCTCACACCTGACTTCAAACCAGCCGGTATCCCAAGAGACCTCACCGAGTAACAGCGAGCGTCTCTCACCACCACCACCCACCCCCACCACCCCTGGACTCGCCCCCACCCTTCTCATCCACCACCACAAAGGCCACAGGCTGCTCCACAACATGGCGCCCCTCCAGCTGCTACGGAAAAGCAGCCAGTAAATCAGCCAATCGAAACAGACAGCGACGCAACAACAAAAATACTGAGGGAGATGGAGGTCTTACGTCAGGAAGTGAAAACAATAAGAGACGAACAGAAAAGAATGCAGAAGGAAAGTCAGGACCAACAAACAAGAATGGAGAAGGAGAATCAGGAATTAAAAACCATGTATGCAACTCAACAGGAAATTCAAACAACAATAATAACGGAATTCGCTTCAGTAAAGGAACTACTGATTCAAATTGTGGCGGACAACAAAGAAAAAAAACAAACACACAGGGACAATGGAATGAAGATGGAGACAGACACTGCCCCCCCACCCCATCAACTACAGGACAGCGGCCCCGACCTGACTCTCACAGCCACGGTGACGGACAACAAAATGATGACCGAGCAGCCTACTCCCTCCCCCACACTGACCCACTTAGGCCAGCCAGCAGGGATAATTGTACAAGACCAGGCCGCCACTCTCCCGAAGCATGTTTATCCCGTGAGCCAGCATGTCACGCGGCATCCATCCAGCCAACCTCTGCCATCTGTCACCCAATGATCCGTGATACCCAAGCACCAGCACCTTGGAACACTACCTCAGAGACTGTCAAACAGTGAATAAAATACGCGTGCAGTGTGTAGTGGCCAATCCCACCCTTACAGACCTAGCCAAACACTTTTTAAATGTCCTCCCAAAAACACTAAGTAACTTTCCCAAGTTTTGCGATGTAACTAAATAAAACCCATATATAATACATGTACCCATAATCATATATATATAATATTAATATTACTCTAACTATTCTAAGTGATGAGACATGCCTTTATTAGGCAATACATGTCTCTTTCACATGTATGATGTATTCATATTGTGAATAAAAGTTATGAATCTGAATCTCTCTCTCTCTCTCTCTCTCTCTCTCTCGGAATAATTCCTTCTTCCGTCAATTCGTCGATAACTGATACAAATCTTTCTTTCACAAGAAGGTTTGTGTCTAGCATATTCATTGACTTTTCTCTAACTTCACGCAACGTTTCTTCTAAATTATCATCAGTGTCCTTCAACGATTCCTTTGTATCTTCTGTCTAAAACACCACCAACGGAACAAATATCTTGGCCATAACTGTACCAATAAGATTCCTGGCTTTGAAATCTTTGAGGAGTTGTTCCTACGTGAATGGCATTTTTTGGCCGCCATCCTCCATGATGTCTCTGAAAGTACTGTAGTAGAAACCAAGTAAGGCCTTAATGTTAGGCTTCCTGACGTCTCCGGTCATGCTGGTGAATAGGAGGTAGTTAAGATCGATGACCGGTATGCAGTGCCGCACCAACTGTAAGATGAGCAGCATCACGTCCTCGGGGTGGCCGTTCTCGCTGTACCTGCTGGAGGTGGAGACAAGTAACACATCTATTCATGCTGTAGGTAGTCTGTCACGACTCTCACTTTATAGATATATCTAGGGGTATCTAAGAACCAGTGACAACTTATAATTATATATATTATAATACAAAACTCCTGAGTACTTAATTCATAACAATTAGTGTCTGTCACGGTAAAATACTTATGGCAAGGTGAGAAGATGAAAGTGGCTTCTTATCACACAACACCAACCAAAACACACTTTCTTCTACAATCTCCAACCAGTCACAACTCCAACAAAACACCAAACTCCAACCAGTCACAACTCCAACCAAACACACTAACATCAACCAAATACCAAGCACCAACCAAACACTAACCGTTGTTCCCCACGTGGATCCCACAACGTCCTAGGACCCAGTCCTCGCCAACCAGACAGCTTTCACTTCTGTGACCAAGAGAGCTTGACCCAGCTCGCCTCCCTATATATATGACTCACCCCCTCCGTGACATGTCATGCTCTCACACACCGTATCCTTCCGAGTCCGCGGAGCTACATCTCACAACTATCTACCCAACATTTCCTCCATTCAACTACATATACATATATCATTTAGCTTATCTTACCTACTATGTATATCTTAACCTACTTAACAAATAATGTCCCCAACAAACCTTTACTAACATAATACAACCTAATCTATACTTATTCACTACATGGTACCCTGGTGACATCTCGTCCTGCATCCTTCCCGCCACCCGTCAAGATGCTAACAAAAGCCTAAAATGCAGGACCCGCCATCTTCCTATAGCCTCTGTCATAGATGCACATGTCACATTATAATACAATAATAATAATGATACACATCATTACAACATCCCACCACCAAAAAGCGAAAAAGGGGGAATTCACGTGAAGCACGAATATCACCTTTTTCCTTATGACATCCTATCGCTTCGGCCTTGATAACACGTCCGCTATTACATTCAGGCGACCCGGTACATGATACACCATCAATTTTGGCATAACTCGCATCAATCATTAACAAGAAACCTGGCACGGGCAGCACCGGAGCTGCCGTGAGGATTGCTTTCAGACCATTGAAAGCTTTTTGACAAGCTTCTGACCCCAAAATTTTCACTTCTCACTCATGTCCGTCAAGGGGGCGCGGCCACTTGCTCAAAGTTCCAGCAGCATCTCCCGTAGTACCCAGCCAACCTAGCAAACCCAGCCATCCCGAGAAACCGCCGTAGACCTGCCCTTGAAGTCGGTGTGTCCAGTATCTGTGTCTGCAGGGCTTCCACTCCATCACTCCCGACGCGATGATCCAGACGCGACAAGGTGAGCAGAGCAAACTCACATTTTCCTCAAGTTGTCGTCGTCTGTAAGCTAGTTGAGCCTCCTTTTGGTGCCAACAGACACGGCACCGCCCACGGGCTACAGCTCAGGGTTACCAAGCCATTCTACAGACGATACTCAACCTCCTTCCTCGGCTCCCTTCTTTCAAGCGATAGGGATGCTGCTGCACAGGTAGCGCTCCATCCGTCAGGATCATGTCGTGGTGGATTGCATGGGTCTGGGTAGGAGTGTCAATCATAACACTCTTTCTGCTGTTTCTCTTCCAGGTGAGACAACCTTGCCCCGAGATCACGCAGTGTCTCAGAGTTGGTGAGTCGGCCGCCCGCCCGAGTGAGTGAAAAATCCTCCCCTTTGACTCTCAGTCTGGTCAGGCACATCCTCACAATCAGCTTCGACGACTGCCACTTCTGCCACCTTTCCCTCATTTTTCTTGATGAGGTTTACATTAACCAAGACTGGTTTTTCCTGCCGGGGTGAATAGTACATAGTTATTTGTTCTAGATTTTTCAACAATGATAAATGGTTCCTGATACCTAGCATGCAAAGGCCGACAACCAATTGGGTTAAATAACAAGACAAGTTCCTCTGGCTGAAACTGTCTCCACTGCCTTCCTATCTCTGCATAATTAACATTTCTCACACATTGCAAATATACCATATCAGTCAACAAACCAGGCCAGAAAAAAAAATATACGACCGAATACGGTCACCTGTTTCCTAAGTGCCACAACGTCCTCGTGTGTACTGAAGGTGCTTCAGGTCTCCTCCACTTTCTTTTGTATAGTTCCCTGGTCCAGGTAGAACCATGACGCCTCGTTCCTCGCCTCCTCTCTCCTCAACGCCTTGTGGTATAGAACCCACAAGTCAGGGTCCTGACGCTGTGCCCCAATCATACCAACCAGTGTGACCGGCAGCTCCTCCGTCTGTCCTGCCATCACGCGTACGTGCGCGCGCGTGCTCACTGGCGTCCCTCCGAACTGGTGACTCCTCCTCGACCATGGCGTCTGCCTCCTCGTCGGTTGTAGGACAATGTACGTATGGAAATAGTTCGTATGCATAAAGTTCGTACGCAATTGTTCGTAAGCAAATGTTCGTAAGGGATAAAGTTCGTTTGAAAAAATTACGTACGAAAAAGTTCCTACGCTAAAGTTCGTATGCAGATGTTCGTATGGTACGTATGTACGTATGTAAAATATACGTAACGACCTAACCTAACCTAACCTAACCTAACGTGTACAAACATTTTTCCAACGAACATTGGCACGACGAACATTTTTTTCCAATACGAACTTTTGACATGACGAACTTTATACCCTACGTACTTTATCCTGACGTACTTTAGGCAAACGAGTTTTATCCTATGAATTATTGCCATACGAAGTTTTTCTATACGAACTTTTGTCCGGAACCCCTCCGTGTCACCGTCCTCCTCTCTGGTTCTCGTCCCCAGCTCTTGTTCCTCCGCCTGGACTCGATTATGGCTCCTCACTTCTTTCTGATGGTCTGTGTTCTGTGGGAACTCTAAGAAAAGAACTCAGATGCTCTCAATAGCATCGTTACCCACCTCCGTGTCTTGCTTAGACCTGGCTCGAGTTACCACTGCAGCCTCAGCCCCTTCCCGTTTTCCCGTCTGGAGCTTGCTTTCGCGCTCGCTGCAACACGCCGGGTACACTATATCCCCGTTCTCCATACTATACGTTTTTTCATCTTCCACCCGACATGGTGACCCCAGCACTCCTCCTCCCACGTCATTTCCCTAGCAGGACATCCTCCCCACTAGCCGGTAAGTCCTCCACAAGGCCCATCAACACGTGACTGCTTTTTCCAAGCACCTGCGACGTGACATCAACTACGGGCGTCTCTACCACGCCACCCACACCTTTCTCTACGAAAGTTTCATCTGTGTGATCACTCCTTACCTCAGGCACTGCACACGCCTGCAACACGGTGTGTGTCGCGCCTGTGTCTCGCAGTTCTCTCTCTGGTGTTCTGGTCGACCCACCCTCATTTAGTATGTACTCTTGCTCTTCTACTAACTCTGCCACTGAGTCGTCACCCTCTGACTCGTTACATATGGCAGTAGCTACCTCCCGCCAGTTATCTGAAGTGCGAGGTGGTGCATATTTCTGTTCGCACTCGTAAGAAAAATGCCCTGCTTCTCCGCATTTAAAACAACTAAAGCCCATTATACCAAAATTTAGGAACCAGTGGTTTTGTCATGTGCACGAAGCTATTATCATCTGCTTGCCCTCTATTATTCCCAAATAATCCCAGCCGAGCCATCTCCAACTCATGCTTCCTTTCTTCCCTGCCCCTTGCAGCCTCTATCTGCTCTTTCTCTCTCTCCCTCTGTCTATCCTTCTCCGCTTCTGCCGCACGGAAACGCAGCTCTATCTGAAGCATCCTTAACTCCAAATCCTTTTCCATTTTTAATTCCTGGTCACCAACCTCTACCCCCATGACTCCACGTGGTCAGTAGTTCTTGCCACAGCCTCTACACTACCACTTCTCACCACGTGCTACACTTTTCTCACTTCACAGCTACTCCAAAATAGCCTATATTCCCCGTGCTGTTCCTATATGGCTCCCAACACAACCGTCTCAACAACACACCCACCAGCCTGCACCACTCTACCACAGAAATCACACTATTACCACTCACTGTTTTTCACCCGCATGCACTGCACAAAATTCATCTCTCTCACAACTGCGATAAATACTACGCGTGCACGGACACAAGAGACAGTTAATTAATCAAAATATCTATCTCGGATCCTGGCCAGGCCCCCATTAAATTGTCACGACTCTCACTTTATAGATATGTCTAGGGATATCTAAGAGCCAGTGACAACTTATAATTATATTTAGTATAATGCAAAACTCCCGAGTACTTAATTCATAACAATTAGTGTCCGTCACGGCACAATACTTATGGCAAGGTGAGAAGATGAAAGTGGCTTCTTATCACACAACACCAACCAAAACACACTTTCTTCTACAATCTCCAACCAGTCACAATTCCAACCAAACACCAAACTCCACCCAGTGACAACTCCAACCAAACACACTAACACCAACCAAATACCAAGCACCAACCAAACACTAACCGTTGTTCCCCACGTGGACCCACCACGTCCTAGGACCCCAGTCCTCGCCAACCAGACAGCTTCCATTTCTGTGACCAAGAGTGCTTGTTTTGTTTTGTTTTGTTGGGGGGGATAGAAAGAGATGGAAAATAGAAGAATAAAGGAGAAGAAGAGGTAAGGTTGGGTGAAATGATGAAAGAAAGTAGGAGTGTAAAAAGGTGGCGGGCAATCAGCCTTGCTAATCATCATCAGAACTGTCAATGCCTACTTATTTATTGATGTATTTCTTTTGTGTTTATTAATTACTCATCAGCGGCAAGGGTTGTAAATATAGAAGGAAGTTTGTCTTTACTTAATGTTGTTATTGGTTTTCTGAACCAGTTATGATCTTGTGTACCTTCATTATTTGTTATTAAATCAATATATGTTGGATCTTTTATTTTATATACAAGTTTGTCCTTTATTTTATTTCCTCTTTCATATAGGGTGATTTTTATTGGTTTAACTTTAGCTAATAGGTGTAATTCCTTTGTTGTCTTTGTAAATGGGTATTTTTCATTGAAAGCAAATCTGAGAGATCTATTTTGTATTCTTTGTAGAGCAAGTGCTGATGTCTTAGATATAGAATTTAATGGATATGTAGGGTAAGTTAGAATGGGTAGTATGCAGGCCTTAACTAGGTGTAGTTTTATATTGCTTTTTAAATGTTGAAATTTTCTAATGGTGGAAAGGGCAACAGTGGCTTTGTTTTTTATTTAATTTACGTGTTTATTGTATCCGTGCCTTGATAGTGTGACACCTAGAATCTTAGCATGTTTAGAGTTTTTAACTGCTTCATTTTCAAAGGTTACAGGTAAAGTCTTTTCTATTGCTATGAATAACAATTTGAATTTGTTTATGTTGGTTTTAATTATCCATTTTTTTTTCAAAATCATTTACATGTTTTATTTATCTTTCAATTTTTTTTTAAAGCATGTTTTTAGATTTGCCTGGTTGAATTATTATTTGAGTGATGTCATCTGCGTAGAGTATATTCATAGTTTCTGGTTGTGGGCTGGGTATGTCTGCAGTGTAGATAATACATAGTGTTGGGGAAATACAGCTGCCCTGTGGAACACCACTTAGTATGAATTCATGGATATTGAAGCAGTTCTATTATCTATGTAGCTGCAGAGTAGTTTGGTTATTATTGGTGGTAACTGTAGGTGAAAAATTTTATATTTCAAACCATTGTGCCATATTTTATCGAAGGCCTTGGATACATCCCTCATTACTATACAACATTGTTTTTTTCCTGCTTGCAACCTTTGCTATTGCTCCGGTGGTAACTGCTAAGGCTGTCAGTAGAGCGATGTTGGCGAAAGCCGTGTTGAGAGTGGGGGAGGCAGTTGTTATTTTCTAAGTATTTGCGTAGTCTAGAGTTGATGATTTTTTCAAATATTTTGCTAGGCACTTCTAGTAGGGAGATAGGTCTGTAGTTGATTGGGTCTGTTGTGGGCTTATTTGGTTTAGGAATTAATTTTATTTTGGCATGTTTGAAGCTGGTAGGGAAAAATCCCATTGAGAGGGAGATATTAAGGAGTTCGGATAATGTTGTAATGGCTGTGCTCGGGAAGTTTTGTAATATTTCTTTGTTTATTTTTATGTGGCCAGGGGTGTTGTTTTTCATTTTATTTTATTACTTTTAGTATGTCTTGAGAGGTTATTTTTTCTGTTAGGTAGTTGGAATCATCTAAGTTGTTGGGGTTGCCATACTGGTAGGAGGATATATGTTCAATATTGGTTTGAATAAAATTGTTAACTAAGTAGTCGTTGGGTGGATCAAAATGCAGGTTTTCAGCAGAACTAATTTTCAATATATCTGCCCAAATTTCTCTATATATGGTTTCCTTTTCTGTTTCTTCATAAATTTTCCTGTTTTGGTAAATAAGGTATGATTTTGTTGAGGCTGACACTCTTTTAAGGTTTTTAATATTTTGCCAAAATATTTTCGGGTCTTTATAAAGTGTGTTTAGAGATGTTATTTTATTTTCCCAGTTCTTGTTGCTTTGGTGTTTGCATTCTTCTACGAGTAATTGCTTTATTGTTTTATAGGCTATATATTTCGCGTAACTCCATCCCGTTCTGGTACTTTCTTTTATTAAACGTGAGATTTGCTATTGTAATAGTTTTAATCGTTGATTGTTGATTTTTTTTTCTTCCGTTTTCTGTGTTGTTATAGGTATGTTGTTGTTCATAACTTCTGTTATAGATTTGATCCAGGTTTTTATTGATATTCCCAGCTCTTCTTTATTCATGAGTTGATTTGTGTTTACATGCTCCATTTTGTTACTTAATTCTTCTCGAAAGTTTTCCCAGTTTGCAAGACTTAAGTTCATCTTTGGTATATCGGGGCTCTTTATAGCCTTTGCAGTTATTTTAATGATTATGGGCAGATGATCTGAGGGGGTAGATTGGCCAGGGGCTATAGACATATTGTGGTATGTTTTGTTATTTGAAAGTATGATGTTTGGGGTAATAGCGGAGTTATAAGAAAGATAGGTAGGGAAGATAGCTCCAAGGAAGAGTAATTTATTGTTGTCAATATATATTTTGATTTTCTTTCCAACATTATTTGTGGATTTACTATTTAAGTAAGGATGGTGAGTATTTAAATCACCAATTATGTAGGTGGGGGTGATGATGATGATGGTAATGATGATTATCAGGATGCTGATGATGCTATAGAATAAAAGTTGGGGAACGGAAGATAAGGACGCGAGGGGGCAAGTATGTTGTAGCTAAACTGACTGGGCCAGTGTTCGTTTCTAAAGTGATTTGCAGTATATCTGTGAGGTAGTGATCTTTTAATCTGTATTTCAGGTTATGTTTTACTAATATTGCAGAGCCATCGTAACGTTCATCGCTGGAGTTGACCTTGTGAGTAGTGTAACCATGCATTTTTATGTTTTCATTAAACGTTAGCCCGTGATTATTTAACAGAATTACATCGGGATTTACTGTTTTGTATATATTACAGAGCATGAATTTATTATTTTTTCTGTTGTGGACATTATGTTGTATAAGTGTGATCTCATCCATGTTTCCTTGTAATGTATTGAACTTCTTGATTAATGACTTAATTTTCTGTGTTTGTTCTTTTCTTGTTGGCTGGTGGTGTCCTTTCCTGGAATTGCCCATTTCTTATTTTCCTAAATTTTTGGTCATCTACAGATCTCCAGCAGTCTTTAAGGTTTATTTAATTGTTTTTAATGTAGTGTAGCACTTGCTCTTCTTTGATTGTAGGGTGGGTGTAAAGCCATTTGTATTTTCCAGTTTCTATTCCATGCATTAAATGTTTAAGATTTATAGTTTCCTTGGGCCATCCTTCACTCTTTTTTGTAATTATTTAAATTCCTATGTCTCTTCCTTTGATCTCTTCTAGAGCAGGCATTTCTTCCTCCTCTTGCTGTTCATCATTGTCCTTTTGACTCTCATCTGCATCTTCTTCCATAGCTACTGGAGTTCTCTTTTGAGTAGTTTCCTCCTCCTCTGTATTGGTAGCCATCTGGAGAATTTCCTTTGACGGGGTGTTGTCAGGGAGCTTGACTTGGGGAAGATTATTTTGTTTCAATATGTTATTAATTTCTTTATTGTATGTACCTGGATTCGCTATGTTTGCCATGTGTGTGTGGAACATGCAGGTCAGTATAGTGGCGGCAGTGTCTTTTTGGAGGTTGATGCTGAATGTGTTAGCATGGGATGGGTTTGGTTGTGTTTTGATTTTAGAGGGAGCCTGGCTGTATGTATTATTCTTTGCTTCTTTATTTTCTTTAAGTTTCTCTTCTTATTTTTCTCCTCATAGGACATCTATATGCCAGAGTGCTGTGTGTTCCTCCACAGTTAATGCAACTTTTGTTTTCTGTTGTGCAATTTCTCCAGGCATGCTCCCTGCTTCCACACTCTGAGCAGATTGTAAAGCTTTTGTTTTCTGGGCATTTGTTAGTTAAATCTTCTTCTATTTTATAACATCTGAAACAGGTGTTGATAGGAACATACTCCTCTACTTTAATATTATATGAAGGGATACTCATATTGAATGCTAGCAGGCCGATATCAGTAGCTTTCTTAGCAGTAGTTGTTTGAGAGAAGCAAATTTTCATTATGTTGTTTTTGGGGAACTTAAAAATATTATCAATCCCTTCTGTGATCTAGTTATTTTCTTTTATCAGTTCCTCTTCAATCTCCTTTTCTGAGTGATCTGTGATGGTGTCATCTACGTTGAAGATGATGTCCGTCTAGCCCTTATTTATGGTGGAAGGGTGGAGTTTAAGTTGTCTTTTTTCATTTCATCTAGGCAAGTACCTTGAAAAATTTTGTCGTCTTCATCGTTTCTAGTCAGTATTATGAATCCATCGTTCAAGGTGATGATCTTGGTGGCGTAGACAAGATTCTGAGACAGTATTTGGAGTAACTTGATCCTTAGTTGTGGAGAGGGGCTAGGGTGCTTGATCTTAACCCTCGCCATATTGAAACGTCATTGGCCAAGGTACCTAACAACAATGTCGATCTTTCCACTTGTACCGGTCCTACCTACAGGTTCGGATCTACGCCCTCCCCACCCTCTAAAAGGCGTCGTAAGACGCACCGAGTCCACCTCCACAGTGGTCTTTTCCTAGGCCTAACAGTTGTTGCAGTGCAACAGGCAATATCAATATTAGTCAATATGGAAGATTGACCACCCAAACAAAAGGCCCAACGAGGAGCCCGCTGAACCCGCACACGGAGGGGGGGCAGAGCGATCAGTGCCTCCCCCGTGGCCTCGCAGCTGTCTCGTCCCACTTGGCCCCCATCTGGGGGGTTACGTGAGGGCTTGGGGGCAAAAACCCAAACTGTCTGTCATCATGTTCAACATTGAATCAAAATTACTTATGAAGTAATAAAGGCCCTTTTTTAAATAGGGTTACTTTTTTCCGAGCTCCCTTATCACGAGGGCAGCGTGGGCCATATCTAGCCCACGTTTTCGGTCAGCCATTTTGTAGCCCATAGGACGTAGGTCTTTTAGGAAAATGATTTCCTCTCCTTTTTCCAGACTTGAATGTAGGTATTTGGTAAAGTTGATGTCACTGTGACAAATTTCCTTTAAAACAGATTTAATGAGTGATGCCAGGTTAAGGTAAAATTTGGATTCTTTTTAGAAGACCATTTCATTAAAGTTATCTATGGAGGCAAAAGTTCTGCCTGTGTTGAGTTTCACCACGTAGACCACCTCGGAGCTCCTGCCGTTCAGCACATACTGAACCTCGACGCTGCTCACAACACATATATAATTGTCTCATTTCTTGGTGAAGTCCACGACCTTCCAGTTGGTAAGGAGCGTGGCAGCGCCCTTGTCTGAGATGAGCGCCGCCCGAACATGGTCTTCTGTCACCAGACTGTGTGGCGTCACTGCCGTTGAAGACGAAGTATCGGTATTCATCTTGTGTTCTGTAGAACAAAGGAAATAATGTGCATCTCATAACACTCACCAAAGAATGTACAAAATGGTATGACGCGTAAATAAAAAGATAAAGCGTTGACAGATTTTACGTTGTTTTTGTGCCATTGGATTCTGTCGTGAGGAAGGAAAGTGCGACACATTTACTCAAAAAATGACTGTTAAATATGATGTCATCAACATGAGATAGTGATTTCTGTCTCCGGAATGCTGCCACTCACACTCTCATTGCTTATTGTTTTAGTGCTTTTTGGTTCCCCTCTACGTCCATTCCGCTTTATGATGGCACAATGGCTGGAGTGTCAATGTGAACCAGCAAAAACATTTCTTTTCGTTCTCCTGGTCTTAGTGGTGCAGTGGTTAGCACGTCGGTCTATGAATCCGCTGGCCCGAGTTCGATCCCGGACGAAGGTAGTCGGCTCAAAGCTCATTCAGCTGTTCATCCTTCCAAACGGATTGGTAGATAAATGGGTACCTAGAGAAACCTTGGGAAGATAAACTGTGGAAAGTCGGATGTCATAGTGGTCCTGTGTCCCGGCGTGACGGATTAATTTCCACCACTGGTTCATAGGCCAA
>JAPQNM010000017.1:13298745-13308745 GCA_029783475.1 Metacarcinus magister
GCAAAAGAAACGAATCTCACGAGACAGGCAAACAGGGCAGAAGACCAGCCTTGAACACCTTTTGAACATCTTGCCTCCAGATACCGTGAGAAAAATCCACATCGCACAGGAGACGGGAGCATCCAACTGGCTAGCATCATTGCCAATCAGAGCAAAGGGCTTCAATTTCAACAAACAAGAATTTGTCGATGCCGTTGCTCTGAGGTATGGCTGGCCAGTGGAAGGACTCCCTAACACCTGTGTTTGTGGTTCCCCCAACAACGTCGACCACACCATGACATGCAAAAAGGGGGGATTCGTGTGTATCAGGCACGACGAGGTGAGGGACCTGACAGCCAGCATGCTCAGGGAGGTGTGCCATGACGTCTCCACCGAGCCAACTCTTCGGCCTCTAGATGGGGAACACCTGCGGTACAGGACAGCCAACACCGCCCCTGAGGCTCGCGTGGACATCGGTGCTCGGGGAATCTGGACCAGAGGGCAGCGGGCCTTTTATGACATCCGGATCTTCGACCCGATGGCCACCTCCCATCGTGAGCTCTCCCTCGAGGCTGTCCACCAAAGGAACGAGCAGGAGAAGACAAGGGCCTACGGCGAGAGGATCCTGCAAGTCGACCATGGTACCTTCACGCCCCTGGTCTTCACCCCATCTGGCGGCATGGGCCCCAAGGCTAGGAGCTTCTACTCAAGACTGGACTCAAAGAAGCACCAGCCAAGGAGCTCCGTCGCCGCCTGGATGAGATGTCGCCTCTCCTTCTCCCTGCTCCGGTCTGCCCTCCTGTGTCTCAGGGGTACGAGACATTCCACTCCCTCCAACACGGACATAAGTGACCTCGATTTCGAGGCCACAGTGGTAGAGAGTGGGATAAGGGTAGATAGGTTAGAGATAGAGTAAGGACGTAAATTTTGGGGTAGATAGTTAGTATAGATATATGTTAATTCTAATGCATTCTTAGGGTTAGGAATATTATGGTTGGATGCCACAGTCATTAGCGACCAGAGGTGGGGCTGATGACCTCCAATTCATGGAGCCCTTTGAAATAAACGCAGGGTGGGGGTATCTGTAGTAGTAGTAATAGTTGTAGTATTATTATTATTATTATTATTATTATTAGTAGTAGTAGTAGCAGGAGTAGTAGTAGTTGCGGTAGTAGTAGTAGTAATAGTAGTAGTAGTAGTAGTAGTAGTAGTAGTAGTAGTAGTAGTAGTAGTAGTAGTAGTAGTAGTAGTAGTAGTAGTATCAGCAGCAGCAGTAGTAGTAGTAGCAGCAGCAGCAATGACAGTAGTAGTAGTAAGTACGAATAATTCATTAACAATAATTTTTACAAGTTAATGATAACAATGATAGAACAATAGGATACAGTTAGAATATTAATAAAACAGTTATCACATTAATAATCAATGTTTAAAACAAAAGCCAATAGTAAACAATAATAATAATAATAATAATAAACATAATTAGATGGTAATAATAGAATAATAATAATGATACCTAAAGCTATATAAATAGATAAATAATAATAATCGCTTATTTTAAGGATCTTAAAATTTTTGAACATGGGAGCAGTATGGTTATTATAGGCTACTTTTCCTATTATTCTGATTACTCTTTTCTGTAATATTTGTAACGGTTTTAGTGTTGTAACGTTAGCCATGCCCCAAATGGCATTACAGTAATGTAAGTAAGGATAAATCAAAGTGTAATATAGTGTTACAAGACTTTCAGTGAATGAAAGGTGTTTCACTTTATGTAATATGCCTACCATTCTACTTATTTTATTATGGCTGTGAGAAATATGATTTTTCCAACTAATTGAATTTTATGGTCTATTATGACACCCAAATATATTACAGACCCTACTCTAATATGTTTTCCCCAAATAATCTGATATTAACATCTATATTTATTCTTTTGTTACCAGCAAATAACATATAATTACTTTGACTAATATTCAAGGAGAGTTTATTTACTATTAGCCACATAGATATAGATTTAAGTTCATCATTTAATGTGTCTACCAAAGGAAACAAATAATTTGCAGCAAAAGAAATATTTGTGTCATCTGCAAATATAACAAATTTAAGGAGATTTGACGATTTGAAGATGTAATTTATGTATAATAAAAAGAGCAGAGGGCCTAATGTAGACCCTTGTGGAACTCCCGTTCTAAAGATGGCATAACCCGAGTTTGTACTATTAATTGAAGTGTATTGTTTTCTATTACATAAATAATTTTTAAACTATTCTAGACAGACATTTCGAATACCATAATGATGTAATTTTTTAATAAGAATCTCATGGTTTAACGTATCGAACGCCTTTTTTAGATAAAAAAAAATATAGTAATTACGTACTTTCCATGTTCTAACTCCTGCAAGACATAATTTATTAGTTGTGCAATAGCTAATTTAGGAGATAATTTCTTTCTATAACCAAATTGGGAATCTCTCTTTCTCTCTCTCTCTCTCTCTCTCTCTCTCTCTCTCTCTCTCTCTCTCTCTCTCTCTCTCTCTCCCCCTCCCTCCCTCCCTCGCTGGCTGGCTGGCTCTCTCTCTCTCTCTCTCTCTCTTTCTCTTCCTCTCTTTCTCTCTCTCTTTCTCTCTCTCTTTCTCTCTCTCTTCTTTCTCTCTTTCTCTCTCTCTTTCTCTCTCTCTCTCTCTCTCCTCTCTCTCTCTCTCTCTCTCTCTCTCCTCTCTCTCTCTCTCTCTCTCTCTCTCTCTCTCTTTTTTTTTAATTTTTTTATTTAAACTTGATACATTGGTGAATGAATATGCTAAAGTCCTGGTTGGGACGCCAAGGACTATCTATAGCTATCTAATACAATGTCAAAATAACTGAGCTAGTACAAAAATTTTAAAACAAAATCTATTTACAAAGGTTCAGCTTGAGGCCAGACATTAATATTTGTTTTGAAGACCTGCAGAGTAGTGGTGAGATGCAGGTCAGTTTGGCGCACCAAGGTGTTCCACAGTCGGCTGTAGCGCGATGTGAAGGAGCGGAGGTAATGTCCCGTCTTTGCGTAGGGAACAATCACTTGGTGGTCAGCCTCCCTCCCTCCCTCCCTCCCTCCCTCCCTCCTTCCCTCGCTCGTTCGTTCGCTCGTTCCCACCAGTAGGACCTCCCGGTACACACGATCCTCCCAGTCTGACCGTGTGGTACGGCGGCTAAGGTCAGCATGGGTCAGGAACTGGCCTGGCCTAATAACAGTCCCCTCTTGTGCTCAAAACTTATCGAGTTGCCATACGCCGCCATTCGGCGTCTTCTGCAATACTTAATTTGTATAATATAACCTTAATCTAACATGCCAGTAAATATTATACATCATGCAGCTATCCCTACCCTTATGGAGTCATGCTTACCTGCACATGTCTTCCAGCCTGATAATACCCCCAAGGATATAATCTAAGCTGGATATAATCTAAGACTCGCTCCTGGAACATAAGGAATTTTCCATTCCACGTGACCTTCCCCCCGCCAGAATGCATATCTGACCTGTGTCACGTAGGCCAAAATTCCTGAACCATGACGTAGCTGCCTTCTGTCACGTAGGCACAATTTCTAGACCCATGACAATCATACAGTACTATTAAAAAAGTTATTAATATATGGTATACGTGGACCATCTTACAAATGGTTCGAAAGCTATCTCAGCAATAGGAAACAATACACGATGTTCAACAACACAGCATCCTCCTATAAACATATCACTTGTGGTGTACCTTAAGGGTCTATTCTGGGACCTCTATTATTTCTGATTTTTATAAATGACATCACACTATCCACAGATAAGCTTAGATTCATACTTTTTGCAGACGACACTAACATTTTTCTTCAGGACCAAAACTTGAATAACCTATGTACTACAATGAACAGGGAATTGACACGGGTTGCCACTTGGATGAAAAGCAATATGTTAACATTAAACGTCAGCAAGACTCACTGTTACGGGGTCTTTTTAACTCCTTTTCTGTGGACTCGTTACGATAAATCTGTAGGATAATTACAAGCCTTACGACACCAACCTCTTTTCACTCACCTTCGGGAGGCTCTGTAACACCTAAGTTTTAAATCTAATGTACCCAGAGTGTTTGGCAAAGTAAACAAGTAAGACAAGCTTCTTTAGTTTATTTAAATAAGCTTCCCCTGAAACGGAAAGATTATTAAAGACTCTCACACCATTCACTCGCTAACCTGGCTATAAAGAACTTAATTGTAAACCTTAAGATTCCTTACTGTACTCACGACCTTCCTACTCTCAAGGAAGTAGTGTATGCGGGCGTGCACGTAGGTACAGCGGGCGTGGGCGGCGTCCGTGGGTGTGGCGGGCGTGGGTTGAGGGGGCACACGTGGTATCCAGATACACGTCTCCTTCTGTCCTTCCACACGCTGTTTCTGCAAAGAAACTCCACCACAGACTCCAGGGGGCAGGACAACACCAGACTCCACCTTAGACTCCACCTTAGACTCAGCCTCTCCACTCAAGCTCCACTAAGCCTCTCCACCACACTTCTCTCTCTCCACCGCCAGTTTCTCTACAAGAAACTCCACGTATCCCTCGCTCCACCTCTGCAAATCCCAGTCCACCTGACGATGATATACAGGGCAAAGCGAGAAATATATACGTGGAAAAAGACTCCAACCCCCAACCTTTGACCTAACTCCACCACTGCACTAGCTAGACTGACCGTCCTGCGGCATGGGCGGGCTGGGTCACGCTGCTACCCGGCCCGGGTCACCGACCTGCCATAGGCCGCCATATTAAGTCTTCGGTAAGACTTAATTCGTATAATATAACCTTACTCTCACAAGGCCATAAATATTACACATCATGCAACTATCACTACAATTAAGTAGTCCTGCTTGCATGCAGAAAATGTCTCCCAGCCTGATAATACCCCCCATGGATATAATGTAATTTGGATTCTACCCACACTCCTTGTCTGAAATGCTAGAAGATGACTGGTTCCGGCACAGGACCTACGTGTGACGTCAAAAAGGAATATTCCACGCCGAAGCGTCCCCAGCCGTGTCACGTAGACACCCAGGAAATTTTCCAGGACCTTACATTCCTTAGTCATGACGTAGCTCTCCTCTGTCTCGTAGGCCCAAAATTCCACCCATGACACTCACTATATGCTGTAACACTCCAACATGACACAACCACCTCGCATAAATATCAAAATTAATAATTCATAAATTCAAGAAGTACAAGAAGCTAAATTCTTAGGAGTAATCATTGACAATAAGTTACGTTGGAAAGCTCATATACAGGATATTAAATGTAAAGTCTCAAAAATAACAGGTATAGTTTATAGAATCAGAAATCTTTGTGACAAATCATGCTTAAAACATATATATTTAACACTAACTTATCCATATTTACTTTACTGTTTCTCGGTCTGGGGTGGGGCTTATAAAACTTATATTGATGATTTATTTCTCACACAAAAAAAACTAATTCGCATCATATCACACAACAGTCGTTATGCCCACACACATCCACTCTTCTCTAAACTTAAGTTACTCAAGTTACAGGACATCATACAATACCAGACAGCCGCATTTGTGTACCATTCACTTAATATATACGAAACAGACAGTGGTTTCGAGGCAATGAGTCATAATATTAATACCCGACAAGCAAACCACTTGAAGCTACCCCCATGCAGAACTTCACACGCACAGCAAAGCGTTCTCACTCGGGGAACAAAACTGTGGAAATCGCTCCCCGACGACATCAAGAACACAACAATTACTACATTTAAATTACTGTTAAAAGAACAAATAAGAAGTTCCTATTGATTTCTTAGTATAAAAAAATTAAAAAATATATAAATAAATAAATAAGTAAAAATTCGTACTTACATTGGTATTATATATAGTTTTATGAATTTTGTGATTGAATGTCATCATTATCATTAATAGTAGTAGTATCGTTGATATCTTTATTACTATTGATATTATTATTTATTATTATTATCATTATTATTATTATTATCATTATTATATAATATTATTATTATTATTATTGTTATTACTATTATAATCATCGTCATTATGATGAGTATCATAATGTTATTGTTATCATAAATTTTCTATTATTATTATTATTATTATTATTATTATTATTATTATTATTATTATTATTATTATTATTATTATTATTATTATTATTATTATTATTATTATTATTATTATTATTATTATATATATATATATATTTTTTTTCCATTGACATTATTATTGTTAATATTACTAGTATATATATGTATGTGTGTGTATATATGCGTATATGTATGTATATGTGTTTATGTATTTATATGTATGTATGTATATATATGTATATACTAACGTCTTAAATTAGCTTTAAAATCGTTATATGTCCTTTGATGCGCTACATATTGCTCAATATAAAATTCTCTAGCACATCGTCCATAGAGAGCTAAGGCTCAATGGACCAGGGCAAAATTTTCATGGATTTAATATGTATGATGTAACACTAGAGGCCAATAAATTATATCAATCAATCAATCTCTCTCTCTCTCTCTCTCTCTCTCTCTCTCTCTCTCTCTCTCTCTCTCTCTCTCTCTCTCTCTCTCTCTCTCTCTCTCCTCTCTCTCTCTCTCCTCACTCTCTCTCTCTCTCTCTCTCTCCTCTCTCTCTCTCTCTCTCTCTCTCTCTCTCTCTCTCTCTCTCTCTCCTCTCTCTCTCTCTCTCTCTCCTCTCTCTCTCTCTCTCTCTCTCTCTCTCTCTCTCTCTCTCTCTCTCCTCTCTCTCTCTCTCTCTCTCTCTCTCTCTCTCTCTCTCTCTCCTCTCTCTCTCTCTCTCTCTCTCTCTCTCTCATCTCTCTCTCTCTCTCTCTCTCTCTCTCTCTCTCCTCTCTCTCTCTCTCTCTCTCTCTCTCTCTCTCTCTCTCTCTCTCTCTCTCTCTCTCCTCTCTCTCTCTCTCTCTCTCTCTCTCTCTCTCTCTCTCTCTCTCTCTCTCTCTCTCTCTCTCTCTCTCTCTCTCTCTCTCTCTCTCTCTCTCTCTCTCTCTCTCTCTCTCTCTCTCTCTCTCTCTCTCTCTCTCTCTCTCTCTCTCTCTCTCTCTCTCTCTCTCTCCTCTCTCTCTCTCTCTCTCTCTCTCTCTCTCTCTCTCTCTCTCCTCTCTCTCTCTCTCTCTCTCTCTCTCTCTCTCTCTCTCTCTCTCTCTCTCCTCTCTCTCTCTCTCTCTCTCTCTCTCTCTCTCTCTCTCTCTCTCTCTCTCCTCTCTCTCTCTCTCTCTCTCTCTCTCTCTCTCTCTCTCTCTCTCTCCTCTCTCTCTCTCTCTCTCTCTCTCTCTCTCTCTCTCTCTCTCTCTCTCTCTCTCTCTCTCTCTCTCTCTCTCTCTCTCTCTCTCTCTCTCTCTCTCTCTCTCTCTCTCTCTCTCTCTCTCTCTCTCTCTCTCTCTCTCATGGAATAATTCCGTCCTCCATCATTTCGTCGAAAACAGATAAAAATCTCTCTTTCACAAGAGGATTTGTGTCCAGCATGTCCATTGACTTCTCTCTTACATCACGGAACATTTCTTGAATATCTTTATATGAGTCTTTTGACGAGCCTTCTGTTTCTTCGGTCTCAAACAACATCATCGGGACAAACATCATCGCAAATATAGAGCCAATAAGTTTCTTAGCTTTGAAATCTTTGAGGAATTGCTTCTGCGTGAATGGCACTTTTTGGCCGCCATCCTCCATGATGTCTCTGAAAGTACTGTAGTAAGAACCCAGTAAGGCCTTGCTGTTATGCTTCCTAACGTCCCCTGTCATGCTGGTGAGGAAAAGGTAGTTAAGATCGAAGACTGGAGTGGTGTGACAAACCAACTGTAAGTCGAGCAGCATCACGTCCTCGGGGTGGCCATCCTCGCTGTACCTGCCGGAGGTGGAGACAAGTAACACATGTATTCATGCTGTAGGCAGTCTCAGCTCCAGTATGTAATCAGACACTATAATTTCCTAGCACGTCTGCGAAGATGAATCTAATTGGACTGAATTTGCTTATTTTGCAGTTAAATGATGAAAGAATAGGGTGACAAAGGTGTAAATATGATAGTGTTGCTTTAACTCACCTGAAGAGAAGGTTGTTGATCCAACAGTCTCCGTGACACACCACCTTAGGCTCACCACATTCCAGCTGTTCGTAGAAGATTTCCACTAAGTTTGGGATGACAGTGTCTATCCAGGCAGTGACTCTCTCGTATCCTCCCACTTTAGTAATGATTTCTCGGGCGAATTTCAAATTATCTGTCATCATGTTCAACATTGAATCAAAATTACTTTATAAAATAGTAAAGGCCTATCTTTAAATAGGGGCACTTTTCTCCGAGGTCTTCGTCAGGAGTCTTGTTCTGCAGCAGTAGGGAAGCAGCGTGGAGTCTGGCCAGCTCCCTTACCACAAGGGCAGCGTGAGCCTTATCTAGCCCACGCTTACGATCAGCCATTTTGTAGCCCATAGGACGTAGGTCTTTTAGGAAAAGTATTTCCTTTCCTTTCTCTAAATTTGGGAAAATTGATGTCACTGTGACCAATTTCCTTTAAAACAGAATTAATCTGTGGTGCCAGGTTGTGGTAAAATTTGGATTCGTTTTCGAAAACAATTTCATTAAAGTTGTTTCCAGAGCCAAAGGCCCTGCCTGAGTTGAGTTTCACCACGTAGATCACCTCGGAGCTCTTGCCGTTCAGCACATACTGAACCTCGACGCTGGTCACCACGCATACATAATTGTCTCCTTTCTTGGTGAAGTTCACGAGCTTCCAGTCGGTGAGGTGCGCGGCAGCGCCCTTGTCTGAGATGAGCGCCGCCCAAACATGGTCTTCTGTCACCAGAGTGTGTGGCGTCACTGCCGTTGAAGACGAAGTGTCGGTATTCACCTTGGGTTCTGTAAAACAAAACAAAATTATTTGCATCTCATAACACTCACCAAAGACAGTACACAATGGTATGACGTGAAAATAAATAGATAAAGTTTTAGCATTGATGAATTTTACGTTTTGTTGTGCCAATGGATTCTGTCGTGAGGAAGGAATGTGCAACACATTTACACAAAGAATGACTGTTAAACATGATGTCATCAACATGAGATATTGATCTTGCTCTTCCGAATGCTGTCACTCACACTCTTATTGCTTATTGCTGTAGTGCTTTTTGGTTCCCTTCTTCGTCCATTCTGCTTTATGATGACACAATGGCTGGTGTCAATGTGAACTAGCAAAAACCTTTTATTTCCTTTTCCTGGAAATAACACAAATTTTACGTCATGTACAGTCCCCTGGAGACTGTACAAGGCTCTCCCTAAAATCAACACTGATCGCAGGGAGAGTATACCAGGCTCTGTAGCAGTCTCCCCTACACACCATAGAGAACGAGCGGCTAGCAGCTCTGGTGAGAATGTGTTGCTCCACCACATACTATTATAACTTTATTTTTATTGTATTTTTCAATATTCATTATACTCATTATATGTTCTTTATTTATGTTTTTCTTTTTATTATATTATTATATTATTATATATTTTGTTGTGCTGCTGACCAGCGCACACCCATCAACTTGGCGCGCACTGTCCACAAACAGTGCGCATATTCAAAAACCATGTTCATCAGCTCCTCAGCATGTGTTCTGTACAGTCTATATTTTTGATAAAATAAATAACCTTAACTGGATCTGAGTTTTCTCATTCTCCAGTGGACCAACTAGCTACAAACACTCACAAGCACCCAATGCTACAGCTCTTCCTAACCAAATACCAAATCAGGCGACATATGTCAACCTCATTTTTCTTGGGATCTGTGGATCTGTCATGGGCTGACCTCCAGTGACCCGTCTTAATCCTCAAATCCTCCTTCTCTTCCCAACGCCATTTTTTCCACAAGGGGCCTTATCCTCGCCCGCTACCACCCCCTGGTCTCTCTCTCTCTCTCTCTCTCTCTCTCTATCTCTCTCTCTCTCTCTCTCTCTCTCTCTCTCTCTCTCTCTCTCTCTCTC
>JAPQNM010000017.1:13316245-13341245 GCA_029783475.1 Metacarcinus magister
TACCCTAGTTATAGACCAGTAGGTCTTCTGGTGTCTGTTCTTCTCATGTATTCTCATGTATTCTCTCTCTCTCTCTCTCTCTCTCTCTCTCTCTCTCTCTCTCTCTCTCTCTCTCTCTCTCTCTCTCTCTCTCTCTCTCTCTCTCTTAATCCCATGGCGAGGCACCCTTGAGAATTAAGGTGTGTGTGTGTGTGTGTGTGTGTGTGTGTGTGTGTGTGTGTGTGTGTGTGTGTGTGTGTGTGTGTGTGTGTGTGTGTGTGTGTGTGTGTCGATACATAAAACATATATTAGTGAATTTACTTATGATGCTAAAAGTTTTCCTCTTACTTCTTTAATTTTTTCTATCACTCTTTTTTTTCTCTCTCGCTCTCGCTCAATGTCTCTCTCTCTCTCTCTCTCTCTCTCTCTCTCTCTCTCTCTCTCTCTCTCTCTCTCTCTCTCTCTCTCTCTCTCTCTCTCTCTCTCTCTCTCTCTCTCTCTCTCTCTCTCTCTCTCTCTCTCTCTCTCTCTCTCTCTCTCTCTCTCTCTCTCTCTCTCTCTCCTCTCTCTCTCTCTCTCTCTCTCTCTCTCTCTCCTCTCTCTCTCTCTCTCTCTCTCTCTCTCTCTCTCTCTCTCTCTCTCTCTCTCCTCTCTCTCTCTCTCTCTCTCTCTCTCTCTCTCTCTCTCTCTCTCTCTCGCTCTCTCGCGCTCTCTCGCGCTCTCTCGCGCTCTCTCGCGCTCTCTCGCTCTCTCGCTCTCTCTCTCTCTCTCTCTCTCTCTCTCTCGCTCTCTCGCTCTCTCGCTCTCTCGCTCTCGCTCGCTCGCTCGCTCGCTCTCTTGCTCTCTCGCTCTCTCGCTCTCTCGCTCTCTCTCTCTCTCTCTCTCTCTCTCTCTCTCTCTCTCTCTCTCTCTCTCTCTCTCTCTCTCTTAATCCCATGGCGAGGCACCCTTGGGAATTAAGGTGTGTGTATGTGTGTGTGCGTGTGTGTGTGCGTGTGTGTGTGTGTGTGTGTGTGTGTCTGTGTGTGTATTTGTCGATACATGAAACATATATTACTGAATTTACTTATGATGCTAATAGTTTTCCTCTTACTTCTCTTTCATTATTTCTATCACTCTCTCTTTCTCCCTTTTTTTTTCTCTCTCTCTCACGCTCAATGTCTGTCTCTCTTAATCTCTCTCTCTCTCTCTCTCTCTCTCTCTCTCTCTCTCTCTCTCTCTCTCTCTCTCTCTCTCTCTCTCTCTCTCTCTCTCTCTCTCTCTCTCTCTCTCTCTGAATAATTATAACATTTATTTGTATTTAAAAGGCGGATAAAAATAAACTTATAAGACATAATCTAAATATACAAATAGGTGTGTGTGTGTGTGTGTGTGTGTGTGTGTGTGTGTGTGTGTGTGTGTGTGTGTGTGTGTGTGTGTGTGTGTGTGTGTGTGTGTGTGTGTGTGTGTGTGTGTGTGTGTGTGTGTATGTGTGTGTGAGAGAGAGAGAGAGAGAGAGAGAGAGAGAGAGAGAGAGAGAGAGAGAGAGAGAGAGAGAGAGAGAGAGAGAGAGAGAGAGAGAGAGAGAGGGGGGGGGGTTATTTGAGGATTAAAATGAAGGACGGGTCACTGGAGATCAGCCAATGTCAGATCCCATGAAAAAGGAGGTGACATATGTCGCCTGATTTGGTATTTTGGTTAGGAAGAGCCTGGTATACTTTCCCTGCGATCAGTGTTAAGGTTGGGGAGAGCCATGTAGGGATTCCAGGGGACTGTACAATTGTTCCAAAATGTCTTATCATTAAATCCAGGCTGTGTTTACTTATACAGTGTTACTTACCCACTGTCTCAACCAGACAGTTTTCTTCTACACTGTAAAAAATAAATTGTAAATTTTACAGAAAATTTACTGGCATCCATGATGCCAAACATTCTCTATATAATTTACAAATTTCTGTAAACCATTTTATCCGTAAATTAAATATATTTATTTATGTAAAAAGATTTACAGTAATTATATGTAAATTTACATATACTGTAAACATTTTACCGTACAAAATACATTTTACCTGTAAAATATTTAACAGAAATTATCTGTAATTTTTTTCTATTTTCATATCCCTGTATTTTTGTATAGCATTTTCCCTGTATTTCTTCCACAATTGAGCCAGCAATAACTACAGTTTTTATAAAAACTTGTATATACCTTTATGAAGGTATTTACAGGTTCTCATGAATACTATAATTAATGCTGCCCTTTTCTGTAAGAAATTCAAGTAAAATATTTTACAAAAATTTTTAAAAGTCAGTTCATAGAATATCTGTGAATCCCTGTGGAAACCACCTCCTTTGGAAAAGAATAATACAAAGTAATTGATGATTAATATGCATTTTAATTTCAAGAACAAAGGTTATATTTTTATTGAAGTATTCCCCATGACAGACCCTACTTAATGACACTTAATGTGGCAACTTATCAGATCTTGAGTGTCAGATGTCACATTTATGTGCTACAATATAAAAGTATAAAAATATTTCATATAATATCTTTGGTTAAACTCCTTACTTGAATATAATGATCGAGAATTTTCATTTAGAAGTAATTTAAAATATCATTGGAAAATGTAGTAGAGTTCCACCTCTCTGCTGCCACTGTCTGGGTTGATGCTTACAAAACACCTGAAAGGATAAAGACAGTGTACATAATAAACATGGTATTGTCATCTTTATAATGGAACACACAAAAATACTCTTGCAACACCTATATGCATACCACAAATATATATAGCCTGTGTAATCTGTTGAGTTTGAAAGATTAAAGACAATATATACTATGGTATGTAGAAGTGCCTTACGTACAGGTAAACCAATCTCCCACTTACCAATACATACTCTGATCGTGAAAGAAGAAAAGCTCACTGCTTGTGTCTTGCAAGGTAGGCGAGGCGCGTTGCACCGCCCCACTCAAATCATAACTGACGACTGTGATGCGTGATATTGTGTACCTAGCTTACCTTCACTCTTATTCTATTTGCCACGTTTCCTTAAAAAGCATAATTACTTTAAAGATCAACTGAGACAGAAAAAATAGTTACTTACCTTACAATCCATTGTCTTGCTCTCCACAGCACAATGATGATGATGATGGATATTCTCTTCTCATAATTTCTTCTCTACAGGATGTTTATAACTGAACCAAATCATGTTTGCGCCAAATGTTTCTTTTACCTTCATTAGTTTTCAACTCATTACCTTGCGCTGAAAGTTATATAAGTCCACGTAACACGAAAAATAAGCAATACCTGGCAATGATTCGGAGTGGTAATGCCAAGCGTCGCAATATGAATAAATACTTTCAAAGAACCGTCATTTTACTACTTTATAAGACATTGTCATGTTCATTAATGTATTTGTAAAGAATTATTGTTATATTCCAAATGTTTCACTAAGAGTAAATCTTTGGATATCACAAACAAAATATAAGTAATCTATACCATTTACAGTCTAACTATATTCTGCAATACAGTTATTTTCCTGTATATCATATTATCATAATTAAATACTCTTTGATTATAATAAGATGTCCTGGTGGTTCGTCACATCCTTTTTCTAGATTGTAAACATTTAGCAATGAATGCTCTGAAGAGATAAGGACATTAAAAGGAAAATGCTTATCGCGTACAACAGTCTGAACTGTATTTTCAATTACAGTGATTTATCTGTTGGTATATACAGATAAAAGTCTGTAAAAAAACTTAAATTTTTTACAGTGTAGTCTCTTATTACTTAACAAAAAATGACAAGGAAATTCCGTCTAGCAACAAAAAATGTCAGATGTCACAATATGACCAAAACCAAACTCTCTTTATTGACATGACTATTATGCTAACTGTACACTTGATGGTGCACATGATGTGTTTTGCTTGTATTGTAAGATGTTTGCTTGATTCCTTGGCATCTGTTGTTGGAATGTGAAAGCGAAAGTGGGGTGTAGTGAGCACGACGGAGATATTAGAGAGGTCAGTCTCCTTGGAGAACAGTGAAGAGTGCAAAGCAAGTTGTTGCTGTGACACACATTACACCAACACAGCTTTTGTTCTATTAATACTTTGCTTAAAGTAGATTACCTTAGTTTATGTTAAACTGTAATACTACAGGGTGTCATTTTGCTGTTTTTAAGGTGGTATTTTTTAAATAAAAGAATGTCCACAAGAAGAGCCTCAGTGATGAAGTAATTAGCACGTCTGACTACGAATCCGCTGGCCCAAGTTCGATCCCGGACGAAGTAGACAGTAGGAATACACACTTCCTGCAGATTCCCGTTCGAGTCACCTACCTTTGTCTGCCATCCTGATTCCTGAAGGCTAGTGTCGTCCTGCTTGTGGTGATGCGGTTCGTGTACTGACGTGGTACCGTACGTACGATTACTTGCATTGGTGCTTCTGTAGCGGGAGGAGGTGCTGGTGTGTTATTATGATACACTTATAGATTCTCCACAAGTTTGCTTTTAGATCTTTTACTTTTTCTATTTTAGAAGCTCGATATTTTTTCATGCTTATCTTTTAGGGCAATAGCAATATTATAGCTAAGGACTCGCTTGTCTTAGGCTAGACTATATCTAATGTAGTGTTAACAAAGTCAAATGGCAACCTTGAAGTGCAATGTTTTATATGACACAAACACAACACAAGGGATGAAGAAACAGCAGCAGACTTGTTGATCCTTACGAAGCTGTTTGAAAAAGGCTACACAATGTAATCAGAAGTGATAGGGACATGATAGTAAAGATAGTAAAATTTTATATAATAATGAATGAAATAATTAATTAAATAAATCAAGACGCATGAAATAATACAAAATCAATTTAAATAAAAAAGTACGACAATAGGTCTTGGTCGGTACGAAAGTCGCACACACACACACACACACACACACACACACACACACACACACACACACACACACACACACACACACATACACATACACATACACACACACACACACACACACACACACACACACACACACACACACACACACACACACACACACACACACACACACACACACACACACACACACACACACACACAAAACATTCTCCTTTCCTCTTCCTCCTCCTCCTCCTAGCTCCTACTCCTCCTCCTTGGCAAGACCGCCTTAATTTTTTTGTTCACAAAGCAAATTCTTGTGCAGAGGAAAAACAAATTAACTCAATACTTTCTTGTGATGATGAAACTTTAGACAATTATTGAAATGCTAATCAAATTGTTTCCTCTCTCTCTCTCTCTCGCTCTTTTTTTTTTTATTTATTTATTTATTTATTTATTTTTTTTATTTATTTATTTATTTATTTTTTTATTTTTTATTTAAACATTATCTTAATATTACAGGAGGCTCAAAGTTCACTTTCTTACGGTGAACTATTCTAAGAGCCTTAAATGGCACTATACATATGTAGGTTAGTACATACATATATAACACAAAAAAGATAGATACACATATATATATAATTTATACAATTTGAAAACAAAAACAATTTTCACATTCATCCACAACACTTTGTCGAAAACACAAGTGGCGAATTTTTTGTGCCACGCCACCTGCGTGCAGAGAGTTTAATATTGTTTGTGGACATGCTTGGCACGTTAGGTGTGGCTGCCGTGAAGCTGTTCCACAGCCTTGCTGTCCTGACTGTATATGTGCGCTGGTACTGCCTTGAGTGTGAGTGAGGCACCTCCACCAGCTCGTCACTTATGAGTGTGGATCTGGTCCACCTCTGGACGGGGCGAGGAGGAAGTTTCAACCGGTTGAGGTGGGGGACTTCCTGCACCTGGACTTTGTGAAAGACCACCAGAGCCGACACGTCACGCCGGTGTTCAAGGGCGAGTTCAGCGGGGTGGGGGGCAGATTTCGGCAACTGAACGATAAAGGACACAAATGCATGTCGATGTGTGTTTTTTTTTTACCGTGTTGTTATGATCAGCTGACTGATCCAAGATGGCGGCGCACCCTTTTCGTGGGCACCCTTATCGCCGTGGAAAAAACTTGCTGATTAACATATAATAGAGTCTGGAGCAATTATAGCCGCAGTAAATGCAGTATTTAGATGGCTAGAAGATGTGAGGAAATAAAAGAAGCCGTAAACTCCTGTGAGCGTGGTGATATTGCGTAGATGATAGTGTGGCTGGTAAATTTCTAGTTCCTCCCAATGCACTTGGATGTAAATAACACACTTTTCGTATAAATATTGATCCATTTCGAACGATTTTGACATTCATTTTCGTCGCAAATGCATATCTAATAAGACATCTCCATCAACCCCCAACAATTCTGGGGACCTGTGGGAATGGGGGGTTCTTGGGGGAAGACAAAATACAATGATTGTCAGTAAGTAGTTTGGTAATTCTACATAACTACTGCTTCGACGATATCGATATTAATATGAAGTCGTACATACTATACATAGTGTACTTAACACATCTGTAAAGGTTTCAGGCGGTGCTAACCATTACTTAGCTGGTAAAGCATCTTTCAAGTTATGTTATGTTAGGTTATGGGGTAGAATTTTACATCTTCACCGAAATAAATTGTCTGCAACGCGTCCAAATTCCTATTGTTGGTCATAGAAAACATTTAATAGCTTCTAAACTAACCTAGGTAAAGATTCGAAAGACGACCCATGTAAGGTGTGTTATGGTAGCGTAGCTGGGTGAATAAGGCTTCGGAGACGTGGCTGTGGGTTTATTGTATAATAAACAATGGATCCTGGACAGAGGAGATGAGCGTGACCTTTGCTGTGTAAATCTGCCGGGCGGCTGGGAGGTCAGGTCAGGCGAGGCGACGCGCTGGGTCGCAGTTGCCAGACGTCACAATATAGTTGCGACATACATTATAGACATGAGCGCGCCACATATGAATATAATATGATAAATATATATATATATAATACCTCAGCTCCCTACACTGCTCGGCCACCACCAGCGAAATGTCCCCATTTCGAAAAACACCGGGAGAAACGAGGTCACCCGTGGATGGTAACATTACTGTGCAGGAACTGAGACATCAAAAAGAAAATACATACATAAAAAATGTGTGGCACGCATAAAAGTACATTTATATAAATGCAAAAATAATAATTTACCTGACAGAATAATTAAATACTAATCTATGCACTCTACAATAGACAAACAAATACATATATGCATAATACATGATTAATTTGGTACATAGGAATTATGTACAGGTAGAGGTATTCCTGGATCGGAGGAAATAATGGCAAGGAGGAGCAGAAACTGTAGTGTCAGGAGTAGTGTTGTGTGTGATGTGAGGTGGAATCACAGCAGAATCGAAACCCTTGGATACTTTCTTTAGGGAGTCTAAATGAGCTACTGACTCCTCTAGAGACTGAAGGTTCAATAATTTGACTTTATTCCCGTGCAATTTACCAATCACTCTGAAAGGGCCATTAAATTTAGGTTGCAGCTTGGATGACGTTACGTTTACGAGGGAAAACACTATGTCGCCAACATTAAGGTTGAAAGATGACGCATCCTTGTTATGGTAAGCAATCATGTCCTCTTTGAAAAGTGAAAGTGATTCTGCAACTCGTTGGTGAATCTTTTGAAAGGATGCCACAGTAACTTTAAGATAGTCATCCATATTATATACCACACTTGGAGACTCTGAAAATAGGTTATATGGGAGGCGTTTATCTCAGCCAAAGATGACAAAATGAGGAGTTTCTGCAATTGATTTATGAATTTGTGAGTTTAGAGAAGCCATGACCTGTGGCATATATAAATCCCAAACTGTGTCTGTGGGTTGAACAAATGAGCGAAGCAAATCAAGGACTTTTCTGTTAAGACGCTCGACTAAACCGTTAGAACTGGGTCTGTACGGCAGAACAGTGCACTTCTTAATATGAAATTGCTTACAAAGAGCATCAAGAATTTGATTGACAAATTCTGTACCATTATCAGAGAGTAATGTCTTAGGGGTGGTAAAAGGAAAAATTATGTTGTTAACAATGGCACGAGCCAGCAGATTTATCTGGAAGTGGCACTAAAATAGAGAATCTTGAGAAGTGATCAACTGCAACAAGCAAGTATCTGTTACCTTTTTCAGTCATAGGCAATGTAAGAAGATCAATAGCCACTAAATCCCATGGTTGAGCAGGAACTGGGTAGTTCAGAATAGGGACGTGAGAGTGAACATTACCTTTGTTAATGGCACAGGTATGACAAAGATCTATGTGCGCGTTGATATCAGTACGCATAGTGCGCCAAAAATACTTGAGTCGCGTCTGAGAGAGGCATTTTTCTTTACCTGGGTGGCCAGCATGAATGGAGTCATGTACAATCTTAAGGATTTTAGGCACGATAGAATCAGGAATTACCATTTGATGAATAATTCTGCTTGGTTCATTTTTTCCTTCCAAGGTAGTACTTTTATATAACATACCCTCTTGCAAAATGTATGAGGATAGTGGAGTAATCTTATCAGGAAGATCTGAATCATCACCTGACTAGAAAATAGATTAGCTTGGAACAGAACCGATCATCACGCTGTGCATCAATAATGTCAGTTTGAGAAACTGTCTCCAGAGCTGCTGGAGCAGTGGTAATAGGAAGGGCATGAGCAAAATTACGTGACAGTGCATCAGCTGCAAGGTTAGATTTGCCTTCAATGTATGTAAATGTAGGATTAAAATCTTGAATTGTAAGGATCCATCTAGCAAGACGTCCTGTAGAATTTTTACCATTGAATAAATATTTGATAGCTTGATGGTCAGTGAGAACTTCAATGGGGTAGCCATGTATAATGTAACGGAACTTTTTAAGAGCCCATACAACAGCTAGTGTTTCTAAGTCGGTGACTGAATAATTTTTCTCTGCCTTGTTCAGAAGGCGGGATGCAAAAGCAACTGGGCGGTTTTTACCGTCATATTCCTGCATAAGGATTGCACCAAGGCCTGTATAAGAAGCATCTGTATTCAAGATAAAAGGTTTCTCATAGTTAGGATAAGCAAGTACCGGGGCAGTGGTGATTACCTGTTTGAGAGTGGCAAAAGCATGTTCCTGTTCAGTGGAAAATTCGAAAACTACATCTTTCTTAAGAAGTGCAGTTAGTGGAGAAGCAATAGACGCATATTCTTTGATAAAACGTCTATAATAACCAGCTAGGCCAAGAAAGCTGCGAATTTCATCAACATTAGTAGGAGCTGGATAATCTAAGATAGTCTGTATCTTGTCCTGAGATGTATGAATACCATTGGCATTGATGACATGGCCAAGAAACTTAGTTTCTTTCTGAAGAAAATGGCATTTAGAGAGTTTTAACTTTAGGCCAAACTCTGCAAGACAAGATAGAACCTTTTCTAATTTCTGAAAGTGCTCAGGTACATCTTTAGAAAAAACAATTATGTCATCCAGATAAGAAAATAGGGTGTTTCCCAATAGACCTGAAAATATTGAGTTAATTAAACGTTGAAACGTTGAGGGCGATCCAACTAATCCCATCGGCATACGTCTGTACTGGTAATGACCTGAAGGAGTACTGAATGCAGTCATTTCTCTACTTTCTTGAGAAAGATCAACTTGATAAAAACCTGAATAGAGGTCTAAGGTGGAAAAAACTGCATTATTGTCACCTAGTGACTGAAGAATTTCCTCTAGAACTGGCATGGGATAACGTGGAGGAAATTTTACTTTGTTTAGGGCACGAAAATCAACAACAGCTCTCCATTCACCATGAGACTTCGGAACAAGAAACATAGGGCTGTTGAAGGGACTGACCGAAGGTTCAATAACACCTTGTTGCAGCATATCAGATACTATGCCTTCAACAATCGCTTTCCTGCTATGGGGCATTCGGTAGGCAGGAATGTACACAGGCTGAGTATTTTCTTTCAGTTGAATGTGATGTTGGACGATGTCAGTTTTACCCAAAGCTTCTCCAGGGAGAGCAATAACTCTCCGGTATTTTGATAATAAATTCACCAGATTTTCCTGTGCCTCTGGAAACTGGATTGTTTGTAAATGTGACATGAAATCAAGTGTGTCAGGAATATCCTGAGTGGAAATCATATCAATAGCATTCTGTGGGTACTCCAAAATATTAATATGAGCTGGATAAGTTAGAAAAGTGCATAGTCGTGTTCCAGCAGACAAGTTAACAACTGATTTAGTAGTATTAACTACATGAAATCAAGTGTGTCAGGAATATCCTGATTGGAAATCATATCAATAGCATTCTGTGGGTACTCCAAAATATTAACATGAGCTGGATAAGTTAGAAAAGTGCAGAGTCGTGTTCCAGCAGACAAGTTAACAACTGATTTAGTAGTATTAACTACATACAAATTTGAATGTCCTCGCTTTGACAGTGTACATAGAGCTGAGGGAACTGCAATGGCTCTGTGGGTTACTGACTCAGGCAATGTAATTGCATCAAAATTCTCTGCACGAGGAATTTTTATATTAACCTGAGTAACAGACAGTGGCAATAGTTCTATTTCTGTCGAAACTATGCCATGACGTAAGCATGCAGACTTTTTCATTACCTGTTCAAGAGGTATTTGAGTTGTTGTAAGGTGAGAAGTATCAGTCTGAATTGCAGCAATGTATTTTGCACGTCTTTTTGGCTTAGAGACACGACCGTGGGAACGTCGTGTTCTGTTATGTTTCTCTGTAACCTCAGCAGGAGTGGCCTTGGGGTCATTAGTAACATCAGAATGCTCTGCACTATATGGTTCATGAAATAACTAAGACAAGTCAGTATGAGAAACTTCTTCAGTGTCAGCAACTGGAGGCTGAGATAACTGAGACGAGTCAGTGTGAGAAACTTCTTCAGTGTCAGAGACTGAAGGTTGAGCCGAGGAATTTTCACCATTAGTGACATTTTCAGATATGACCTCGTCCGAGGAGAGAATAGGAATTTTTCTGTACCTGTAACGGAGCACTTTAGCACCTGGAAATATATCGACATTATTTTTAGTTAGATCAGGGCTCCCTAACAAGATGTCAGCAGGTAGGTTAATTCCATCCACGATGTAAAATACAACTGGAAGAGGTTCAACATCGTTAAGCAAATACAGATCAAAGGGGTTTTTCCCAATAGCAGATATAGCAGATGAACTAACTCCACACAGGCGGATGTCTGGTGGATCTAGAACAAGGGTGCAGTTGCCTTTTATACGCTTAAAACAATCTAGAGACATTAGACTGACTGAAGCACCAGTGTCGATAAATACTTTAGCAGGGCGACACATTATTTCTTCTTGTACAATTAGGGCAGAGTTCCAAGTATTGCTAGAGATGGTACATAACCGGAGTTCTGTGTCGTTAACATGAGAATAAGGCTGGCTAGGACGGTTCTCTAGTCATGAACGAGATGATGATGCCTGATTCTGGTTTGCGAGAGCATAGCATTGACGAGAAGAATGATAACCTTGGCCATGATACTCACAGTATTTATTTGGTTCGTTACTTTGCCTATAGTAACGTTTGTTAGCAGTGTGTCCTCTTTTGTGACAGTGAAAACAAGTAAGTTGGTGGTAAGGGGACTTAGACCTTGAACGTGCCTGAAAATTTGACATTGAATTAGTATTTGGTGGTTTAGTTTGTGAACGAGCACGGTCTGTTTCCGTAGAAATGGGAGCCATATACGTCTCACCAAAAGAATCCTTGAATTTATTCATGAAGCCAGTAAGGGTATCTGTGGGCTGGTATGAGATGGTAGCAGCCTCTTGTTGAGTTTTAGGGTGGAGGTGATTCATAAAGTGCAAATACCCAAACAAGGAAATGACATCTTCAAACTTAAATTTGCCGTCGTCTTCAACCCAAGGGGAATCCTTTAAGTGCTGCCTAAGGTCCAGCTTAAAATCAGAAGCAGCCTTAAGGGCTTTAGTAGCTGGCAAAGTGTGATGGGATTGTGTTGCTAAGTTGCACAAGGAAGCGAGAGACCCGACCTTAGGGTTCCCACTAAATTGGCGCAAAAACTGTAATTTGAAGTCTTCAAATTTGGTGAAGCCTGAAAATAAATCTGATTGAATAATATCTCCTGCCACACAGTCACCAAGGTCGACTCTGCTTTTGAAAAGAGCAATTTTTTCTGTGTCAGAAGTTAGTTTCCTACGCAATATTTCATCCACTGTGTCTTGCACGAATGTGTGTGGAGGGATGTTGTTTCAATTAAACTTGGGTAGTGAAGGAATGTCGTGTGCCATATTTATATGTGTCATGGTAGAGATAGAAGACAAAATAATAAGATACTACTCACAACCAGTGTAATATACGTTCCGGTACAGATCGTATTATTAACAGCACAATCTTCAGCGTACACAGGGTCTTGGGAGAGTCATCAGTGCTGTAATCGTTTGAGTATAATTAGTTCAAGGTACAACACATAAATACTGTCATGGGGAGATAAAAAAAAATAAATATAAAAAGTTTTCCACTGTAAATAAAAATAAAATCACACAAGCAGTGACGTAAGAGTGTATGTAACAAGTCTTTTTTCAGTAGACTATGTTTAGGGCCCCAAGTAATTCTCAAAAGTTTTCCAAAATGGCCGCTTAGTAAACAAACAAGATGGCTGCTTAGAACCAAGAGCAAGCCAGGACAAAGGACCAGAATAAGTAATTAAGACAGTGAAGTCAATACATTCGTATATATGATGAAGTAAGACGTTGTTTAATATCGCCGTCTCGGAAATAAGGAATTCGTCTTACAACAGACGGTCAAGAAACGCCCTAAGACCCGACTATCTATTAATAACACAACACCTACTGTACCTAACTGTCTATATACAGATAGAGGCGACATAAAATAACAAATTTGATAGGAACATACCTTAATTATGTCTGACATGTAAGTATTAACCTCGGGAGAAGACACTAATGTTATCTCCATATTATTCCTCAGCTACTTTCATTTTCAATTTTTACACAGTGCAGTCTCCCAAACATGTACATACTTGTATTCATTAATATATATGGGTTTATGTCTTGAATGTTTGTTTATAATCTAAGATAATCTAATCTATTGTATTTACAAGTCAATAAATTTTCTTGGTTTTCTATCATGTTTACCTTAAAAGACATTATTTTCCAAGTAAATTACAACAATAATTTGATATGAATACTGAGATGGTTTGGACACCTGAAAAGACTGGGTGAGTTGCCAAGAATGATGTACAATGCTGGAATCACCTTCTGGATAAGGTAATCCTTCAGATCACACTTAGAAAATAAATATATGAAAAAATAAAGCTCATTAAATGTATTCGAAACTGCTGGTAAATCTACATAACTACTGCTCGGACGATATCAATATAAATATGAAGTCCTACATACTATACATAGTGTACTTAACACATTTGTGAAGGTTTCAGGTGGTGCTCGTCCAGTAAATTTTTCGAAATCAATTGCTCGACAGTAAATTGCTCGAAAAATAATATCTCGAACATTCAATTGCTCGAAAGGTAGATTGCTCGAAAAAAGTAGTTTAATGAATAATATCCAAAAATAAGATAAAGAAATGCAACTTTATTATTGTTAATTGAACAGTTAAAATCAAGAACGGGTACATTTCTGTTTAGGTTATGTTATTATTTAGAGCAATTTACTGTTGAGCAATTGATAGTTTGAGAAATTATTTCTCGAGCAATTGATTTCGAGTAATTGACTTAGAGAAATTGACTTAGATTCAGGCTTTAATATGGCAATCCGGAAAAAAATCTAGAGTGAAATGCCTAACTTTTGGGTAATGAAAAGCTTATATAACCGAACCTAACCGAGCCAAACCGTATCCAACCAAACCTAATCTAACCATAACCTAATGTAACCTAACCATAACCAGTATTATTTTACATCTTCATTAGAATGCTCTATAGAATTCAGGGTTGTATTTTTGCATTACCTGTTGCATTTTGAAAAGGTTTTCTTAATTAAAATTCCGTCGCAAATTCTTAGTTTGTGAGATATTCAATGTTTTCTGTGAGACCTCTTCAAAAAGTAAGTTTAGTTTGGTTTGAACAAGGTTCTGTTATTTGTCAATGTAGGTTAAGGTTTGGTTAATTTAGGTTATGTTATGTTAGGTTCAGGTAAAGATTCGGAAGACGACCCAGATTGTTTTTTGGACAAAGCAAATTTTTTCTGATAGATTTTGATGTATTTTGAATTAATCTGATGTTTATTTGTTATTCCAGGAAATTTTTCTTCCCCAAGGTAAAAATTGCCACAAAAAAGTCAGATTATTTCAAAACCATCAAAATCAATAGGAGAAAAATTGCTTTAAGTAAACTTAATTAAACCTAAGCAAACCTAATTAAGCCTAACCTAACTAAATCTACCCTTACATAACTAAACCAGGTAAAGATTCGTAAGATGACCCACTCGATATCTCACTACCTTTGTAATGCACTGCAAATTCAACCTCAGATACTTGTTCAGATAGGTTAGGTTAGGTTTAATTAGGTTTGCTTTGGTTAAGTTAGGTTTAATTAGGTTTGCTTAGGCTTACTTAAAGAAATTTGTTCTCTTATTGATTTTGATGGTTTTGAATTAATCTGTCTTTTTTGTGGCAATTTTTACCTTGGGAAAAAAATGCATGACATAACAAACATACATCAGATTAATTCAAAACACATCAAAATTTATCAGAAAAAAATTGTTTTGTCCAAAAAACAGACTGGGTGTAGGGAGCTGAGGTATTATATATATATATATATATATATATATATATATATATATATATATATATATATATATATATTTATCATATTATATTCATATGTGGCGCGCTCATGTCTATAATGTATGTGGCAACTATATTGTGACGTCTGGCAACTGCGACCCAGCGCGTCGCCTCGCCTGACCTGACCTCCCAGCCGCCCGGCAGTCGGGCACAGATTTACACAGCAAAGGTCACGCTCATCTCCTCTGTCCAGGATCCATTGTTTATTATACAATAAACCCACAGCCACGTCTCCGAAGCCTTATTCACCCAGCTACGCTACCATAACACACCTTACAACTGGTGATCAGCGTGGGATAATCGCTGGACAGAGAGAGAGAAAATCAAAGGAAAGTTTTGGCGCGTCTACACCCATATCTTTATCTCCAAGCCGCCATTTTGCAAGCCTTTGTCTCTACTCCACAAAAAAAAAAGCTGTTTCACCTGCCCTGCCATGGAATCACATATACTACTGAAGGTACAATCTACTGTCTGCTACGACTGCACCATCCATCCACGCTGTGTTTGAGTGTTCCACCTACTCCACCGGAATCCACTGTCCTTTGTTCCACATCGCCCACGAGGTCCTTTGTCTGGACCACATACACGAGGACGCCATTGGACAACACCTCCACGCCCACACATACGAGGATTCCACATACGAGGATTCCACATACGAGGGACCCACTTCCACCTACGCTGGACTCCACATTCCACAACAAGAGGACTCCACTTAACGTCCAATCCACTACAAAGGATTCACTTGAGTTATTTTTCTTTTTCTGTTATCTGAGTCTGAAGTGCTTTTTATTTTTATTTTTGTAACTCAGAAGTTTTCTTAACATATTTATTTTATATATTTTTTCTTGTCTTTTTTTTGGAAACTACGTATTTTCCTTTGTGTGTGCTTGTCCGCCATTTTGGTCCACCTCCGTAGTGTTTTCAAAGCGGCCATTTTGAAATTTGGTCCGAAATGTACCCGTTCTTGATTTTAACTGTTCAATTAACAATAATAAAGTTGCATTTCTTTATCTTATTTTTGGATATTATTCATTAAACTACTTTTTTCGAGCAATCTACCTTTCGAGCAATTGATTGTTCGAGATATTATTTTTCGAGCAATTTACTGTCGAGCAATTGATTTCGAAAAATTTACTGGACGAGCACCACCTGAAACCTTCACAAATGTGTTAAGTACACTATGTATAGTATGTAGGACTTCATATTTATATTGATATCGTCCGAGCAGTAGTTATGTAGATTTACCAGCAGTTTCGAATACATTTAATGAGCTTTATTTTTTCATATATTTATTTTCTAAGTGTGATCTGAAGGATTACCTTACCCAGAAGGTGATTCCAGCATTGTACATCATTCTTGGCAACTCACCCAGTCTTTTCAGGTGTCCAAACCATCTCAGTATTCATATCAAATTATTGTTGTAATTTACTTGGAAAATAATGTCTTTTAAGGTAAACATGATAGAAAACCAAGAAAATTTATTGACTTGTAAATACAATAGATTAGATTATCTTAGATTATAAACAAACATTCAAGACATAAACCCATATATATTAATGAATACAAGTATGTACATGTTTGGGAGACTGCACTGTGTAAAAATTGAAAATGAAAGTAGCTGAGGAATAATATGGAGATAACATTAGTGTCTTCTCCCGAGGTTAATACTTACATGTCAGACATAATTAAGGTATGTTCCTATCAAATTTGTTATTTTATGTCGCCTCTATCTGTATATAGACAGTTAGGTACAGTAGGTGTTGTGTTATTAATAGATAGTCGGGTCTTAGGGCGTTTCTTGACCGTCTGTTGTAAGACGAATTCCTTATTTCCGAGACGGCGATATTAAACAACGTCTTACTTCATCATATATACGAATGTATTGACTTCACTGTCTTAATTACTTATTCTATAACTTCAAAGGATCTTAGTGCATTGTTCCTGGGTGAACCTCAGTCTCTGACAGATAAGAAAATTAGCTTAAACGTCTCCGACATTGGTGAGCCTGACCTGCTCATTGGTGAGCCTGACCTGCTCAGAGGAGGACGTGCTGCTACTTGCTTGCGCTAACAAGGGATACCAGGTTGTATTTATCCATAACAGATATTTTATTGTGTTTTAGTGCAACACAAGGGATACCAGGCTATATTGTTACCATAACAAGTATTTTATTGTGTTTTGTGTGTATTTTTGGGCAAAATTATTTAGATGACTGAGTGTGTTGTACTCAATATAGGCGAGGGGGTTACAGGTATGGAGGGTGGAATAGTGAGGTGTGGTTCCTGTGGAATGGAGAGACAATGGATGGTAAGTGAATGTAAGTTGTGTGAAGTGTTAGCTAGAAATGTAGCCTTAGAGGAGGAGGTTAAGGAAGTGAAAGTTTTGTTGGCACAGACGAGGCAACAGATGCAAGAGGTAAGGCGGGAAGTTAGCGTCAGGTCAGAGACAGGGGGAGGATAGTTGGAGGGTTGTGGATAGAGGAGGGAAAGGGAGGGTGAGCCCTCCCTTGTGTGAGGTGGAATTTCCTCCCCTGTGTGAGGTGGAGTGTAGCAACAAGTTTGGGTTGTTAGCTACACAGGAGGAGGAGGAGGAAGAGGTCGTGATAGAAGTAGGAACAGGAGAAGGGGACAGGACACCCAAGGCGAAGATAGTGAGGAGGAAGTTAGATGGGAAGGAGAGGAAGGAAAGTGGGAAGGTGAGGAAGGACAGGGAAGGGTCGCAGGAAGTGTTAGTTCTGGGTGACTCCAGGATTAGATATTTAGATGCGACTTTCTGTGAGGCCGACAGGGAGAGGAGGATGACGTGTTGTCTTCCTGGGGCTGGAGTGCAGGACGTGGTAGAGAGAAACAGGAGGATAGTGGAGGGGACGGGAAAGGAGGCGTTAGTGGTGGTTCACGTGGGAGTGAACGATGTAGGCAGGGTAAGGTCAGAGGAGCTAGTGGATAGGTATAGGGAGCTTCTGAGGGAGATAAAGGAGAGTGGTAGGAGGTGTATAGTGTCAGGAGTGCTCCCTAGACAGGGGGTTAGAGGCTGGTGGCTCTCACATGCCCTTGGCCTCAACGAGAGGTTGATGAGGATGTGCGGGGAGGATGGGGTAGGTTTTATGGATGAGTGGAGCAGGTTTTATGGGAGACAGGAGCTGTATGCCAGGGATGGTGTACACTTCAGTAGGAAGGGGGTGCAGGAGCTTAGTGAGTGTCTTGAGAGGGCAGTTAGGCAGTCCAGTCAGGGAAACTAAATATTAATAGAGGTAAGGGTAATAGTGACAAAGGACGGGGTAAAGAGAGGGAGGTACATGAACTTAGTGTCTTTTATACAAACAGTAGAAGTGTAATAAATAAGATAGACACACTTAGAGGTAACGTATGTGTAGAAGAGTTAGATATTATAGGTATTACAGAAACTTGGTTAGATATTGAAGGCAAACATTTCTTACCTGAAGTAGGAATAAATGGGTACACTTTTTTTCACAGGGATAGAGTAGGGAGGAGAGGGGGAGGTGTGGCACTGTACGTTAGAAACACATTAAATAGCTATGTCAACACCACAATAAAAACAGATAGGAATACAGAATCATTATGGATTGACATTATTATAGGAGGGAAAAAATTTGTTGTAGGGATTATATATAGGCCTCCGGATTTAGACGAAGCAGCTAGGCTAGTGCACCCCTGATGCATGAGCTTGCAAGGGCATCTAGGTATAATAATGTGTGCATTATGGGGAACTTTAATTATAGGAGAATAGACTGGGATAGTATGACAGGAGACGGGTGCTCGGAGGAATTCTTAAATGTCGTCCAGGATTGTTTTTTCACACAACTTGTAAGGGAACCAACGCGACAGGGAAATATTTTAGATCTGGTCTTCACGAATAATGAAACTTTGGTCAGTCAGGTTTAGATAGGAGCTAGATTTGATGTTAGTGACCACCACGAAATTAGATTCAAGATTAATGCAAAGAGGGAGATAGAACAAAACACTGCTTTAGTACCAGATTTTAGAAAAGCCAATTACCAGGGCCTCAGATACCACCTCTAGAATATAGATTGGGAGGGAATAGGACTAGGCAGAGAGGAAGATCAAAACATTGAGGTAGAATTACATTATAATAGCATAGTTAGGGAAATTCATACAGGGCAGGAACAGTATATACCTAAGAGGAGGATTAGGTCAAATAGAAATGATCCAAAATGGATGAATAGCAGCATTAAAAGGGAAATTGGATTAAAAAGAGGACTCTATAGGAGAATTTAAAGGGGAGAAGTACAGGTAGTAGGGCAGTATAATGACCTAGCTAGGAAAGTTTAAAAGGATATTAGGACCGCAAAGAGGAATTATGAGGTTAGGATAGCTAGAGATGCTCAGAAGGATCCAAAAGGATTCTATCAGCTGTACAAGGCTAAAACAAAGGAAAGAATAGGACCTCTTAAAGGAATGGATGGCAGCTTGATAGAAAATGGTGAGGAAATTGGTAAGGAATTAAATAAATACTTCTTGTCCGTATTTTCTCAGGAAGAGTCGGATAGGGAACTGGAGCCAGTACAGATCTTTAGGGGACAAGAGGTTGATAAATTAAGCGAAATAGTCATAATTACGGAAGTAGTTAGCAAGGAAATAGATAGACTTAAAAAGACTAAATCTCCAGGGCCGGACGACATTTTTCCGAGAATTCTTAGGGAATGTAGAGAAGAACTCGTTGAACCCATTGCGATGATTTTTAGAAAATCCCTAGACTATGGAGGCAGGCAAATGTAGTTCCTATATTCAAGAAAGGAGATAAGGCAGAAAGTAGTAACTACCGCCCAATTAGTTTAACATCAGTGGTAGGCAAGATGTTAGAAGCTATCATAGCAAGGGCAATTAGAAAACATTTAGATGAACACAAGCTAATTAGACATAGTCAACAGGGTTTTAGCAAGGGGAAGTCCTGCCTCACAAATTTATTAACCTTCTATAGGAAAGTATTTGAAACCATAGATAAGGGGGACGAGTATGATATAGTTTATTTGGACTTCAGTAAAGCCTTTGACAGAGTACCCCATAGGAGACTGTTAAGTAAAGTCAAGGCTCATGGCATAGGTGGGAAGATACTAGAGTGGATTAGGGGATGGCTTACTAGTAGGGAACAGAGGGTACAGATTAATGGGAAGAAATCAGAATGGGGTAATGTCACTAGTGAGGTACCACAGGGATCAGTACTAGGACCATTGTTATTCATAATCTATATAAATGACTTAGAGACAGGAATAAACAGTGATATCAGTAAATTTGCCGATGACACAAAGATAGGAAGACCGGTAAAGAATTTAGATGATGCTAGGATGCTGCAGGATGACTTAAATAGGCTGTACGAGTGGTCAGAGAAATGGCAGATGCAGTTTAATGTTAACAAGTGGAGCATTATGAGTGTAGGTAAAGGTAATAGGCCTGTAGACTACACATTAAATGACAATACCTTAGGAAAGTCATATAGTGTGAGGGAATTAGGAGTTCAAATAAGCAGTGACTTGCGCCCCAGGGAACAGTGTATTATAGCTAGAAATAGAGCCAACAAGATAATGGGATTTATTAGTAGATGTGTGACAAATAGGAGTTCTGAGGTCATTCTGAGGTTGTATTTAGCGTTAGTAAGACCCCACTTAGATTATGCAGCTCAATTTTGGTCCCCCTATTATAGGAAAGATATAGGCTCCTTGGAGGCAGTCCAGAGAAGAATGACCAAGATGATTCAGGGGCTGAGAAATTTACCCTACAAAGATAGGTTAAAACGTCTTAATCTCCACTCCCTAGAGAGGAGGGCAAGCGGGGATTTGATTGAGGTTTTCAAATGGGTAAAAGGAATTAATAAGGGAATCATTGATCAGGTTTTAGAATTTAGTAGTCAGGATAGGACACGTGAAAATGGGTACAAGCTAGAAAAACTTAGATTCAGGACAGACCTAGGTAGATATTGGTTCACTAACAGAGTGGTGAACGATTGGAATAGGCTGGGTAGACACGTAGTAAGTGCTGAGTCAATAGATAGCTTTAAAAGACGGTTGGATCAGAGTATGTATAGGGATGACAGGTGGGATGGCTAAATATTGGATTATTCCAAGGGTGGGGGGCAAGGAGCTGCCTCGTGTAGGTCATTAACTGGCCTCTTGCAGTCTTCTCATTTCTTATGTTCTTATGTTCTTATGACAGTGAAAATCTAAGATTCTGCGGCTACTTCCTCCGGTCGGCTTGCAAAATGTAAACAAATAACCCCCCAGTCTCAGTCACAGTCCCCTCGGCTGATGCTCTGGAGCATCAGCCGACATATCGATGCCATCGATGCTCGGCTGGAGGTACGCGGCGTTGTGATTGGCTGAGCTCGGCTGATAATCATTGCGGGAGTCGCTACCGAACGGGCGGCAAGTGACGTGACATGTGCCGGCAGCTGGTGCTCCTCGTTATCCAGTCTCTGCACGTAGGTGGTGGCACTCGACATCCATGTCAGGGCACCGTACTCCATACATGGCCGTATTTGTGCCTTGTACAGGGTGAGAATGCCATGGGTGTCGAGGTTGCCTGCCATCCTACGGAGAGCTGAGACTCGCTGGGAGGTCTGTCGAGCGATGGCGGCAACATGGTGGTTGAAACGCAGGCAACGGTCCACGGTCACTCCCAGGATCTTGATGTGCTCCTCGAGTGGCAAACACTTGCCCCCAAAGCACACGAGTCCTGAGACAGCTTGAGAGGCATCGGGGGACCATGAGATGACCATCCCCTGCGTCTTCTCCGGAGCAAAGTTAACCTGCCACACTCTTCCCCAATCCTCCACCAGTCAGAGCTGCCTGTTCAGCTTCCTGACAGCTCGCTGACTGTCCAGGCGACAATAGGAGCGGGAGAGTGTGCAGTCATCAGCATATGCTGCCACTGTTGTTAGCTGCCGGAGGTCGTCGATGTAGATGTTCCACAGGATTGGTCCTAGCACTGAACCCTGTGGAACCGAGGCTTGAATGGGAGAAGGCCTCGATGACAGCCCGTTGATCACCACCTGGAGGGTCCTCTCTCTCTCTCTCGCTCTCGCTCTCGCTCTCGCTCTCGCTCTCTCTCTCTCTCTCTCTCTCTCTCTCTCTCTCTCTCTCTCTCTCTCTCTCTCTCTCTCTCTCTCTCTCTCTCTCTCTCCCCCTCCCTCCCTCCCTCCCTCCCTCCCTCCCTCCCTCCCTCCCTCGCTCGCTCGCTCTCGCTCTCGCTCTCGCTCTCGCTCTCGCTCTCGCTCTCGCTCTCGCTCTCGCTCTCTCTCTCTCTCTCTCTCTCTCTCTCTCTCTCTCTCTCTCTCTCTCTCTCTCTCTCTCTCTCCTCTCTCTCTCTCTCTCTCTCTCCTCTCTCTCTCTCTCTCTCTCTCTCTCCTCTCTCTCTCTCTCTCTCTCTCTCTCTCTCTCTCTCTCTCTCTCTCTCTCTCTCTCTCTCTCTCTCTCTCTCTCTCTCTCTCTCTCTCTGTGCTGCTGCCTCCATATCCTGGGCTTTATCTCACTTCATTTAAGAGCAAAGAAGAATTAGTATGAATACAAGGGTAAAAAAAGGTAAGACGTATAACAGGTTAAGATTTAAAGGCTGCTTGTAATTGAGTCTAGTAATGGTTTAATATTTTTTTGTGTGGAATACTTCTCCTGTTGTATGGAAGTGATGATAAAAATATTCCAATGAATGATTTCTACACTCAAAAATAGAAGGGTGGTCTTAGAAAGTATAGTCCTTTATGAGAAGTCGTTGGTGGGGATGATTGAAAAAATAAGGTAATCAAATAATCCCCCCAAACTAGGTAACTACAGAATATATAGTTCTGCTAGGGTTAATGAGAGACCACTACCCCTCTCACCAAGAAGCTGCCGTGAGCCAGGATTGAACTTGCAATATACAGGTCATGCACCGAGCACTGTATCATAGGTATACATAGAATAGAGAGCTTTGCATAGTATTAGTATAAAAAAAACTATGAGGTTTAACCAATGTATTTTTAAATTTCTGTTGTGCAAAGCAAACCTCCTGTATTGAGAAGAGTCATATAAGAACAATCACATCTACTCCTTCCCTAAGTGGTGCACTATCCCATCCTCACCTTCAAGTGGTGTGCAATGTTAGCAAACTCTGAGGAGTTGAACTGATGGGGAGGATGCGGCAGTGATGTTAGACTTTTATATGTTCAATTTTCTACAATTGTCAAGTTCTGCTATTTTCCAGGATACAACACAGTATGTTTATCATCCACTTGTTACTGGTCTGTCAGTAGGTGGGATTTTTAAAAGACTGTTCCTGCCAAGCAAAGAGGTTACAACTCTTTGAATTATGGGTTGTACATATTCTCTGCTAAGTAAACAGGGATCATGTTACTAATACTGAGGGTGGGTTGACATACCATGTCAGTATTGCAGATAATTTATTGATAAATAAATCTAAAGCTGTACAAAGCTCATGACGACACACAACAATATTAGTCCATAGCAAATCTATGACATGGAGTAGGCAGTAAACACCTGCCGCCCGGTGAAATACTCCAGGAGAGGTACATATGGGGATGTAGGCGGTGCTGCAGACTGAGTGATTCTTCCTGTCCTCTCTTCCCGGTTCCCTTAGCGTCTCATTTACACAAGAAAGCAGGTGCAGCCTGCCCTCTGAAGACAACTTCTACTACTACTTACATAACATTATTACACCTTACACTTTTACACTCTTTTCAAATCAATATTTTAGAAACCTACTCCACACCCAGCCTCGGAGTCCCCATCTAGGGAGGGGACCAAAAATGTCCCCAGGTCGGACTGCCCCTATGATGACGACCTTGGGTGTCTTAACACTTCCTTTAATACTTTTACTCTCGATTTCTGCAACATTCGTGGCCTTATATCTAATTTCGAATCTGTGGAACATCATCTCTCCTCCACTAAACCTCATCTTCTCTTCCTAACTGAAACACAGTTGTCTGTGACTACTGACAGCAACCCCTTCTCTGTTCCCTCCTACTTTCTCTATCCTCATTTTCAATCCAAAGCTGGCTGTTGCGCTTATGTGCGGATTTTACTCACAATTGAATTTATTGCATTATAAATTGATACATTACAAGTGCTACACAATTTTTATATCTTTCATTGCAATTCAATTTTTTTTTCTTCTTAATTTCACTTGGCAAATTAGAACATTAATGAGCAAATCTCCATGCACAGCCCCCTTCCTGTTAAAGTTGATGCCATGGGACCCAGTTACATCTACATAGAGTTGGGACAAGAAATTACATTCCTGCACTGCATGACTGAACCATCGTGGGTCACTAATTCCGCATGGTTACGTTCAAAATGTACACATACAACTTTTCATGTGGCAGCTGGAGCAAAAAATGGTATTGCTGCAAAACTACTGGTCGGACGATGTTGATATAAATATGAAGTCCTACATACTATACATAGTGTACACAACACATCTGTGAAGGTTTCAGGCGGTGCTCGCCATTATCTAGCTGGTAAAACGTCTTTGAAGTTAGGTGCCTGGAAAAAGTCGATTTTCTCAACACACACAACACAACACAACACGCTTTCTAGACTTCGACTGTTTATTTTGGTTATGACGTAGTCCTTTCAGAATTCTTAGCCAATGAGAATTGTTCACGTGGCTTTGTGGTACGTACCAGGTAGATAACATAATATAACACCATAGAAGTATGCGTATTTTGAGATTCATTTCCCCTCCGAGCGAAAATTAGGGGATCTCAATTTGGCAATTTGGGTTGGCGGGTTGTAGATCTTGGAGCCGCTTATTGAGTACAACTTTCTTAGATTGTTATTTATTTAACTTTTTTTTCTTTCAACGTTGAATTCATATATTTGGAAGATCTTTCTCAAACACCACATTGTAACAAGGGATTTTTATTTCATTCCACATCGTTAGGATTGCTGACTAGTGTGGCATCTAATCACAGGTACAGTGCAATACATGTATTAGTTGTCAAGTCAGGTACATCCGATGGCATATATTATGTTTTGTTCGTAATGGAAGTGTTTTGCTTGATTCCTCTCCATTATTGTATGAGATGTGATGTGATGTGAGATGACATAGTGTGGTGAACGTGACGAGGAGATTGGTGAGGTGACCTTGGGGAGGGTGATTGTACCTCAAGTGGCCGTGATGGTGCATTTATCTTTGACGTTGTGTTGCAATACTAACGGGCTCCTAATTTTGTTTTCAATATCACAAGCCGTTGGCGCCAGTAGGCTTTTATAGAGGTAGGATGGACTTGCTTCTTGCTTGTTATTTTGGCGT
>JAPQNM010000017.1:13346245-13386245 GCA_029783475.1 Metacarcinus magister
ATTGATGAATAATAGAAAGAGAGTGGGTGATAAGACAGAACCCTGAGGAACACCACTGTTGATAGTTTTAGGAGAAGAACAATGACCGTCCACTACAGCAGCAATAGACCGGTCGGAAAGGAAACTAGAGACGAAGGTACAGAGAGAAGGATAGAATCCGTAGGAGGGTAGTTTAGAAATTAAAGATTTATGCCAGACTCTATCGAAGGCTTTCGATATGTCAAGGCCGACAGCAAAGGTTTCACCGAAGTCCCTAAAAGAGGATGACCAAGATTCAGTTAGGAAAGCAAGAAGATCACCAGTAGATCGGCCTTTACGGAAACCATACTGGCAATCAGAGAGAAGGTTGTGAGCTGATAGATGCCTCATTATCTTCTTGTTAAGGACAGATTCAAAGGCTTTAGAAAGGCAGGAAATCAAAGCTATAGGGCGGTAGTTAGAAGGATTGGAGCGGTCACCCTTTTTAGGGACAGGTTGAATGTGAGCAAACTTCCAGCAAGAAGGATAGGTAGAAGTAGAGAGACACAGACGAAAGAGTTTGACCAGGCAGTGAGCGAGTTCGGAAGCACAGTTTTTGAGAACAACAGGAGGGACTCCATCCGGACCGTAAGCCTTCCGAGAATCAAGGCCAGAGAGGGCCTGGAAAACGTCATAATAAAGAATTCTAATTTTAGGGATGAAGTAGTCAGAGGGTGGAGGAGTAGGAGGAATATGCCCAGTATCATCCAAAGTAGAGTTGGTAGTAAAGGTTTGAGCGAAGAGTTCAGCTTTAGAGAAAGAAGAGACAGCTGTGGGGCCATCTGGTTGAATTAAAGGAGGGAAAGATGAAGAAGTAAAATTGTTAGAGATATTATTGGCTAGATGCCAGAAATCACGAGAAGAATTAGAGATGAAAAGACTTTGACATTTTCTATTGATGAAAGAGTTTTTAGTAAGGTGGAGAATAGATTTGGCATGATTACGAGCAGAAATATATAGGGCATGATTTTCAGCAGATGGATGGCTACGGTACCGTTTGTGAGCCGCCTCTCTATCATTGACAGCACGAGAACAAGCAGAGTTAAGCCAGGGCTTTTTAGCTTTAGTATTAGAGAAAGTATCAGGAATGTATAGCTCCATGCCAGAGATAATCACCTCTGTTATGCGCTCGGCACACAGAGAAGGATCTCTGACATGGTAGCAATAATCATCCCAAGGAAAATCAGAATAGTACTGCCTCAGGTCTTCCCACTTAGCAGAGTTGAAATGCCAGAAGCACCTCTGCTTAGGCGGGTCCTGAGGCTGCACTGGAGTGATAGGACAGGTAACGGAAATAAGATTGTGATCGGAGGAGCCCAACGGAGAGGAAAGTTTAACAGAGTAAGCTGAAGGGTTGGAAGTTAGGAAAAGATCAAGAATGTTGGGCGTGTCTCCAAGGCGGTCAGGGATACGGGTAGGGAACTGCACTAGCTGCTCTAGGTCATGAAGGATAGCAAAGTTGAAGGTTTGTTCACCAGGTTCGTCTTTGAAAGGAGATGAAAGCCAAAGCTGGTTGTGAACATTGAAATCCCCTAAAAGGGAGATCTCAGCATAAGGAAAGTGAGATAGGATTTGGTCCACCTTGGAAGTCAAATAGTCAAAGAATTTTACATAGTCAGAGGAATTAGGTGAGAGATATACCGCACGGATGAATTTAGTTAGAGAGTGACATTGAAGTCTTAGCCAGATGGTAGAAAATTCTGAAGATTCAAGATTGTGGGCACGAGAGCAAGTAATGTCGTTACGCACATATGCGCAACAGCCAGCTTTTGATTGAAAATGAGGATAGAGAAAGTAGGAGGGAACAGAGAAGGGGCTGCTGTCAGTAGTCACAGACAACTGTGTTTCAGTTAGGAAGAGAAGATGAGGTTTAGTGGAGGAGAGATGGTGTTCTACAGATTGGAAATTAGATCTAAGGCCACGAATGTTGAAGAAATCGAGAGTAAAAGTATTAGAGGAAGTGTCAAGACACCCGAGGTCGTCAGCAGAGGGGCAGTCCGACCTGGGGACATTTGTGGTCCCCTCCCCAGATGGGGACTCCGAGGCTGGGTGTGGTGAAGCCATTTTTAAATTTTGATTTGAAGAGAGTGTAAAAGTGTAAGGTGTAGTAATGTTATGTAGGTAGTAGAAGAAGTTGTCTTTAGAGGGCAGGCTGCAGCTGCTCTCTTGTGTAAATGAGACACTAAGGGAACCGGGAAGAGAGGACACGGAGAATCACTCAGTCTGCAGCACTGCCTACATCCCAGTAAGTACCTCTCCTGGAGTATTCCACCTTCATTATTTGTTATTAAATCAATATATGTTGGATCTTTTATTTTATATACAAGTTTGTCCATTATTTTATCTCCTCTTTCATATAGGGTGATTCTTATTGGTTTAACTTTAGCTAATAGCTGTAATTCCTTTGTTGTCTTTGTAAATGGGTATTTTTCATTGAAAGCAAATCTGAGAGATCTATTTTGTATTCTTTGTAGAGCAAGTGCTGATGTCTTAGATATAGAATTTAATGGATATGTAAGGTAAGTTAGAATGAGTAGTATGCAGGCCTTAACTAGGTGTAGTTTTATATTGCTTTTTAAATGTTGAAATCTTCTAATGGTGGAAAGGGCAACAGTGGCTTTGTTTTTTTTAATTAATTTACGTGTTTATTGTGTCCGTGCCTTGATAGTGTGACACCTAGAATCTTAGCATGTTTAGAATTTTCAACTGCTTCATTTTCAATGATTACAGGTAAAGTCTTTTTTATTGCTATGAATAACAATTTGAATTTGTTTATGTTGGTTTTAATTTTCCATTTTTTTTTCAAAATCATTTACATGTTTTACTTATCTTTCTATTTTTTTTAAAGCATGTTTTTAAATTTGCCTGGTTGAATTATTATTTGAGTGATGTCATCTACGTAGAGTATATTCATAGTTTCTGGTTGTGGGCTGGGGATGTCTGCAGTGTAGATAATATATAGTGTTGGGGAAATACAGCTGCCCTGTGGAACCCCACTTAGTATGGGAAAGGGAGGGAGGGCCATCATATGAATTCATGGATATTGAAGCAGTTCTATTATCTATGTAGCTGCAGAGTAGTTTGGTTATTATTGGTGGTAACTGTAGGTGAAAAATTTTTTATTTCAAACCATTGTGCCATATTTTATCGAAGGCCTTGGATACATCCCTCATTACTATACAACATTGTTTTTTTCCTGCTTGCAGCCTTTGCTATTGCTACGGTGGTAACTGCTAAGGCTGTCAGTAGAGCGATGTCGAAAGCCGTGTTGAGAGTGGGGGAGGCAGTTGTTATTTTCTAAGTATTTGCGTAGTCTAGAGTTGATGATTTTTTCAAATATTTTGCTAGGCACTTCTAGTAGGGAGATAGGTCTGTAGTTGATTGGGTCTGTTGTGGACTTATTTGGTTTAGGAATTAATTTTATTTTGGCATGTTTGAAGCTGGTAGGGAAAAATCCCATTGAGAGGGAGATATTAAGTAGTTAGGAGAATGTTGTAATGGCTGTGCTCAGAAAGTTTTGTAATATTTCTTTGTTTATTTTTATGTGGCCAGGGTTGTTGTTTTTCATATATTTTATTACTTTTAGTATGTCTTGAGAGGTTATTTTTTCTGCTAGGTAGTTGGAATCATCTAAGTTGTTGGGGTTGCCATACTGGTAGGAGGATATATGTTCAATATTGGTTTGAATAAAATTGTTAACTAAGTAGTCGTTGTGTGGATCAAAATGCAGGTTTTCAGCAGGACCAATTTTCAATATATCTGCCCAAATTTCTCTATATATGGTTTCCTTTTCTGTTTCTTCATAAATTTTCCTGTTTTGGTAAATAAGGTATGATTTTGTTGTGGCTGACACTCCTTTAAGGTTTTTAATATTTTGCCAAAATATTTTCGGGTCCTTATAAAGTGTGTTTAGAGATGTTATTTTATTTTCCCAGTTCTTGTTGCTTTTGTGTCTGCATTCTTCTACGAGTAATTCCTTTATTGTTTTATAGGGTATATATTTCGCGTAACTCCATTCCGTTCTGGTACTTTCTTTTATTAAACGTGAGATTTGCTATTGTAATAGTTTTAATCGTTGATTGTTGATTTTTTTTTGTTCCGTTTCCGGTGTTGTTATAGGTATGTTGTTGTTCATAACTTCTGTTATAAATTTGATTCAGGTTTTTATTGATATTCCCAGCTCTTCTTTATTCATGAGTTGAGTTGTGTTTACATGCTCCATTTTGTTACTTAATTCTTCTCGAAAGTTTTCCCAGTTTGCAAAACTTAAGTTCATCTTCGGTATATCGGAGATCTTTATAGCCTTTGCAGTTATTTTAATGATTATGGGCAGATGATCTGAGGGGGTAGATTGGCCAGGGGCTACAGAAATATTGTGGTATGTTTTGTTATTTGAAAGGATGATGTTTGGGGTAATAGCGGAGTTATAAGAAAGATAGGTAGGGAAGATAGCTCAAAGGAAGAGTAATTTATTGTTGTCAATAAATATTTTGAATGCCTTTCGAACATTGTTTGTGGATTTACTATTTAAGTAAGGATGGTGGGCATTTAAATCACCAATTATGTAGGTTGGGGTGATGATGATGATGGTAATGATGATTATCAGGATACTGATGATGGGGAACTTAAAAATACTATCAATCCCTTCTGTGATCCAGTTATTTTCTTTTATCAGTTCCTCTTCAATCTCCTTTTCTGAGTGATCTGTGATGGTGTCATCTAAGTTGAAGATGATGTCCGTCTAGCCCTTATTTATGGTGGAAGGGTGGGGGTGAAGTTGTCTTTTTTTCATTTCATCTTGGCAAGTACCTTGAAATATTTTGTCGAGGTCTTCATCGTTTCTAGTCAGTATTATGAATCCATCGTTCAAGGTGATGATCTTGGTGGCGTAGACAAGATTCTGAGACAGTATTTGGAGTAACTTGATCCTTAGGTGTGGAGAGGGGCTAGGGTGCTTGATCTTAATCCTCACCATATTGAAACGTCATTGGCCAAGGTACCTAACAACAATGTCGATCTTTCCACTTGTACCGGTCCTACTTACAGGTTCGGATCTACGCCCGCCCCACCCTCTAAAGGACGTCGTAGGAGGCACCGAGTCCACAGTGGTCTTTTCCTAGGCCTAACAGTTGTTGCAGTGCAACAGGCAATATCAATATTAGTCAATATAGAAGATTGACCACCCAAAAAAAAGGCCCAACGAGGAGCCCGCTGAACCCGCACACGGCAGAGCGATCAGTGCCTCCCCCGTGGCCTCGCAGCTGTCTCGTCCCACTTGGCCCCCATCTAGGGGGTTACGTGGGGGCTTGGGGGCAAATGGGGGAAAACCCCCCCAGACCCTTACACCAGGACGAAGTAAGAAGAGTTTTAGTCGGAGAAGGCAAGCTAGAGCCCCAAAGGTCCCCCACTGTGGTCCCGGCCTCACCTGCGAGACCAGCAGGCACCGAGGGTCACTCTCAGCACCCGTGGGGTCTCAACAGGTGAGTAGGGTTGTCCCAACGGGGAGGGCAAGGATAGGGTAGGGTAGGTATTAGGGCCTGTCCTGGCGGCTCCCTCAACCGGAAAGGGAGGGGGCCCGGTACAAGGGCAGGTCCTGAGTAGGCAGTTAGCAGGATACGTTTTTGTCGCTGAAGCAGAATGCTAAGCCGTTGCCGTTGCCTTCTGCTCCACAAGGCGAGCTCGCGGGAGTGGCTACGCCAATCATGAACCTGGACTACGAAGGAGCCCAGTTTCCCAATTGCGCGGCTTCTATAGGTGTTTTAGCGAGCGAGCGGTGGGCGGGCTCTGAGAGCTTGGCGTGGCTGGCTGGCTTGGCTGTGAGGAGCGGAGCGGGACTAAGGTGTTGTTGCTGAGGCTGCCGAAGAAAGAGTGAATAATGAAGAGCTTGTCTTGTCTTGTCTTGTTGGGGGAATAGGATAGGTTGGGTGAAAGAAGAGTTATAAGCTGGAAGTATAGTGTGGGGAAAGATGAAATATAGTAGAAGAGTAGAAAGATGTTGTTGTGTGTTATGTAGGTTGATGTGTGTGTTTTATTTCCTTTTAGTTTTTGTATGGCATTTCAGAATTCTTTGAGGTCTTTGTATATGTTGATTAAGTTTGTTATTTTATCTTCCCAGTTTTTATTGTATTGGTGTTTGCATTCTGTGATGAGGGTTCTTTTTAGTGTGTTGTAGATTCTGAATCTATGATAGTTCCAGCCCAGTCTCTCTGCACCGCGCAAGTATTGTTGTAAAGTCCATTGTAGTTGCTTAATAGTGGGGTTGGTTATAGGTTTTATAATTGTTTTGTGATGTCTCATTGGTAAATTTTGTTTTATGGCATCCAAAATTGTGTTGTACCAGGATTTTAAGTGTGTTTCTATTTCATCTGAGGTAAGTTGATTGGTGTTTATGGTCTCTATGTTATTGTCGACTTGTGCTGTGAATTCCTCCCAGTTAGCGGCTTTATAGTGAGGTTTGGGTGTTACGGGAATTGAAATTGGTAGTGCTGTTAGTGTAAAGATTATTGGTAGGTGGTCTGAGGTTGTCGTGGGTCCAGGCTTTATGGTATGGTTCTGGTATGTTTGTGTGTTAGCAAGTATTATGTCAGGTGTAGTGCGTGAGTGATGTCCGATAAATGTGGGGAAATCGGGACCTAGGTGGGTAAGCTTGTTGGAATTAATTAACATTTCAAGTCCCTTTCCTACTGTGTTGGTGGTGTGCGTGCCTATGCATGGGTGTTTAGCATTAAGGTCTCCGATTATATACGTGGGAGTGGTGTTTGACGCTAGGCGGTGGAAATCGGTTATGGGGAGGTATGCTCTGCGTGGTGGTAGATATGTGGTGGCTATGTTTATTGGTCCGGTGTTGGTGTCTACTGTGATTTGTAATATGTCGGTATCGAAGTTGTCTGTAATTTTGTGTTTCATGGATGACTTTACTAAAATTGCACTTCCATCGTGCAGTTCGTTGTTCGTGTTGGCTGTGTGAGTAGTGTAGTTGTGTATGTGTAATGAATTGTTTTGTGTAATGCCATGGCTGTTTAGCAGGATAATATCTGGGTTTATTTCTCTGTATGTATTTGTTAGCATGTGTCTGTGTGGTGCCCAATGAGCTACATTGTGTTGGACTATTATTAATGTATCCATTATGTTGAATGTGAGTTAGTGGGTCTTTTGGCAATGGTGCTGATATGCGTGGTGTTTATTGCGGTGTGGGTCTATTTCTGTTTATGTGTCTTGGTTGTTTGTTTGGCGGAGATGTTAGTTCTTTTAAGAGACCATTACGGATTTTGTTATACTGGCTGTCTTCAATAGTGCAGAAGCAGTTGGTGAGTTCTATTTCGTTGTTTATCAAGCACTTGAGTACCTCTTGTTCCGGGTATGCTATGTTCGTATATCTCCATTTGTATTGTCCTGCATCTATTCCTTCTATGATATTTCTCAAACTGAGTGTTGTGTCTCTAGGCCATGGTTCGCTTTTTTTAGTAATTATTTGCAACTGTAATTCTTGTCCTGGTATTTGTTCTAGTGGTGGCATGTTTTCTTGAGTGCTTGTTTGGTGATTTTCTGTCTGTTGTGAGTGGACTATGTCCCCCTGAGATGTTGTGTGAGTGCTGTGCTGTGTGTTCTCAGGGTACTCTGTGTTTCGTGGGAGGTCTCTTGAGCATTGACACTCCCCATGTTGAGGATCTGTTTTGATGGTGGATTACTTGGCAGTATTATAGAGGGTAGGTTGTTTAGTTTTAGTGCTCTATTTAATTCAGCGTTGTAAGATCCAGGGTTGACTGAGTTAATTAAATGTGCATGCATCATGCATGCCATAATCTTTGTTGCTGTTTCTTTTTCTACTAATGGTTCTGTTGGTACTGTATGTGTGGCTGAGGGCATCCCACTTGCTGCTACTTTAGAGTATGTTTTGTTTGATTGTTCCTTCTTCTGCTGCCTTTTTTCTTCTATAATTCTTTTCCTATGAGGGCACTTGTTGGCCAGTGTACGGTGGTCACCTTCGCAGTTTATACATTTTTTATTTATTGTTGGACTGCATTCCCTCCATGTGTGTTCGTTGGAGGTGCACTCAGAGCATATTTTATATTCTTTTGGTTTCGGGCACTTGGAGGTGGGGTGATCTTCGAGTGTATAACATCTCATGCAAGTCAGGATTGGTATGTAGTCTTCTATTTTTATGGTATGGGATGCCATGCTCATGTTAAAACAAAGCATGCCGATCTCTGTGGCATTTTTTGCTGCCGATGTTTCTTTGAATGTTATTTTGAGTATTTTAGTGCGTGGGATCTTATATATATTATCAATTCCTCCATTCATCCAATCATTTTGAGCCACAAGTTCTTCTTCTATTCTTTTCTCGTTGTTGTTGAAAATGTAGTCATCCGTATTGAAGCTCAAGATTGTCCTTTTCGCTCTTAATTCAGGAGGGAGGATAGGGTGGAAACTGTTGTTACTCAAATCTAAGTTTACTTTCCCTTGGAAAATTTTGTCGATGTCATCGTCTGTGCGTGTCAGCACAATGAATCCATCTTGGACAGTGATGATTTTCGTGGCATAGATCAGGTTTTCCGCAAGAGCCTTCAGGAGTTGGATCTTCTTTTCATTGCTGGTGTCGTTACTTTTGATCTTAACTATTGCCATGTTGCATTTTCTTTCTCGGTTATGGTTCAGGTGGTAAAAATAAATAACAGCCTAACTTAAAAGGAGCCTACCTATGCAGATCAGTTTATTGGTCCAGTTCCTAAAAACTGTCGTGGCCAACCTAATCTGTGCCTGACCGTATCCGAGCTTTTGCCCGACCTTAATCCAGGTGGCTTAAGGCAGCCATCTAATGGCCCCCCTTGTGCAAGCCGCTGGGTTCACCTTCACCACCTGGAGGACGCTAAGGGCGAAAATGAAATATAGTTAGAGAGTAAAAGAGTTGTAAAGGGGCAGATTCTCAACCGAGTGGGAGATTCCCGGTACACAATTACAACTGTTGGAGACGTGTAGTGAGCTCCAAGGTAAGCACAGCTGCGTTACCGTATTTCAGCTTTTTGCTCCGTAAGTTACACCCTTACTCCTCCACAGCAAAAAGAATGCTATGCAACCACGAAGGTGCCAGCACAGCAGACTAGCTGCTTAAGTAGCAGAGGGGCGGTGAAGCAGAGCAGCTCAATCAGCGGGCGGACCGGCGAGCTGTTGCTTCGTAACTGAGACGGTAGGTCAGTCCAAAGAGCAGAGCGGGGCTGAGGTGTTGTCGGTGCGAGTGGAGGAGGCGGAGTGGAGGCCGACGATGAAGAGCTTGACCCAGCTCGCCTCCCTATATATATGACTCATCCCCTCCGTGACCCGTCATGCCCTCACACACCGTATCCTTCCGCGTCCGCGGAGCTACATCTCACAACTATCTACCCAATATTTCCTCCATTCAACTACATATACATATATCACTTATCTTATCTGACCTACTATGTATATCTTAACCGACTTAACAAATAATGTCCCCAACAAACATTTACTAACACAATACAACCTAATCTATACTTATTCACTACAGGGTACCCTGGTGACATCTCGTCCTGCATCCTTCCCGCCACCCGCCAAGATGCTAACATAAGCCTAAAGTGCGGGACTCGCCATCTTCCTATAGCCTCTGTCATAGATGCACATGTCACATTAAAATACAATAGTAATAATGATACACATCATTACAAGTCTCAGCTCCAGTATTTTAAATGCAAAGCCTACCATTTCCTGGCATGTATGCGAAAAGGGAGAGAAGAAGTGGACGGGATAAATAGAAAAGAGGTGATAGCCTTGTTTTGCAGTTAAATGATGAAAGAATAGGGTGATAAAGTTGTAAGTATGATACAGTGTTGCCTTAACTAACCTGAAGAGAAGGCTGTTGACCCAACAGTCCCCCTGACACACCACCTTAGGCTTACCGTATTCCATTTGCTCGTAGAAGATTTCCACTATGTTAGGAATGACAGTGTCTATCCAGGCACTGACTCTCTCATATCTTTCCACTTTAGTAATTTCGATTTTTCGGGCAAATGTCAAACTGTCTGTCATCATGTTCAACATTGAATCAAAATTACTTATGAAGTAATAAAGGCCCTTTTTTAAATAAGGTTACTTTTCTCCGAGGTCTTCGTCTTTGGATTCTTTTTAGAAGGCCATTTCATTAAGGTTATCTATGGAGGCAAAAGTTCTGCCTGTGTTGAGTTTCACCACGTAGACCACCTCGGAGCTCCTGCCGTTCAGCACATACTGAACCTCGACGCTGCTCACAACATATATATAATTGTCTCATTTCTTGGTGAAGTCCACGACCTTCCAGTTGGTAAGAAGCGCGGCAGCGCCCTTGTCTGAGATGAGCACCGCCCGAACATGGTCTTCTGTCACCAGACTGTTAAACATGATGTCATCAACATGAGATAGTGATTTCTGTCTCCGGAATGCTGTCACTCACACTCTCATTGCTTATTGCTGTAGTGCTTTTTGGTTCCCCTCTACGTCCATTCCACTTTATGATGGAACAATGGCTGGAGTGTCAATGTGAACTAGCAAAAACATTTCTTTTCGTTCTCCTGGCCTCAGTGGTGCAGTGGTTAGCACGTCTGACTATGAATCCGCTGGCCCGAGTTCGATCCCGGACGAAGGTAGTCGGCTCAAAGCTCATTCAGCTGTTCATCCTTCCAAACGGATTGGTAGATAAATGGGTACCTAGAGAAACCTTGGGAAGATAAACTGTGGAAAGTCGGATGTCATAGTGGTCCTGTGTCCCGGCGTGACGGATTAATTTCCACCACTGGTTCATAGGCCAATGCGACGGTAGATGAGCGCCCGCGGCAACGTGCAGCTATAGCATGTGCCCCCACTTCATCTTATGATTTTATCCTGGAAATAACAAATTTTCACGTCAGGTACAGGTACGGTTAAAAGAAGAACTTTCATTTAACGCAAATTTGCTTTTATGACTTATTTTTACACTGCCTATGTTGGCACACGAATTCATGACATTTAAAACACATCCGGGGAAACATCTTAATATATCTTAATTGCTTCTCAAGTGACAGTAGGAATAAACACTTCCTGCAGATTCCCGTTCAAGTCACCTACCATTGTCTGTCATTCTGATTCCTGAAGGCTAGTGTCGTCCTGCTTGTGGTGATGCAGTTTGTGTACTGACATGTGACCGGATGTACGATTATTTTGCTCAGGTGCTTTTGTAGCGGGAGGAGGTGCTGGTGTGTTATCACAAAAAAATTTGGTTCTCCACAAGTGTGCTTATAGATCTCTTTCTGGTATTCTTTAACGTAATTATTCGCTCGTGCTTATCGTTTTAGAGCAATGGTAATATTAGAGATAAGGGCTCGCCTTTAACCAGACTATATCTAGTGTAGTGTAATCAAGACCACATGACAATCCTGGAATGTCATGGTATAACACAAACACAACACAAGAGATGAACAAACACCAGCACACATTTTGGTCCTTGAAAAGCTGTTTGAGATAAACTACACAATCTAATCTGAAGTGAGAGACACAGGACAGTAAATACGAAAGTTCCTCCCCACTCACCTCTCTCCCCGCCTGGGCTAACAGGAATAGAACAAATAGAAAAAAGAAACATGTAGCATGAACAAAAGTAAGTACATGGAATTTCTTTTATAGCAATATGATATGAACTATCACTTTTACAACTTCTACCCAGACTGTGCCAGATCAAGAAAAGTGGTTGAGTGCATCATACAGCTCATTCGGGCTACTTGGTGCGAGTGAAAAACGTTCAGTGTATGTTACGAGTGAACTCTCGTGTCTAGTGTATATGTAGGGTGGTGAGCCACGTGGAGTGTCCTTTGTCGAGTGGCGTCGCTGTATAATCGCCTTGGACGTTCTCATTAATTATGGCTTACTTACTTATGCTATGCTCTCTTTCCTGTAAATAAGGAATAAATTTAACGTTAACCACTGACTGTTCTTCCTTATTGGCGTCTAATCCTTTATCGTAGTTCAGACGTGGTCCAGGTGACGACAGAAGGCGTGTATAAACGGTAAGTAGATTGTGAAGTGTCCCTATGCGCGTCGTGTTCATAATATATGTTTAATACATTCACTCACATACATCCCTTCCTTTCATCGTTTCTTTCATTATTGTGTGTGTGTGTGTGTGTGTGTATGTGTGTGTGTGTGTGTGTGTGTGTGTGTGTGTGTGTGTGTGTGTGTGTGTGTGTGTGTGTGTGTGTGTGTGTGTGTCCTTATTTAACTTTTGACTGTTCACGATGTATTTTTGTTTTAATTAATATAATCTTTTTGTTCATGGAACTAATTGTTAAAATGGTTTTATATAATTAGTTTAGTATTGAAATGAATTATTCTAGTTTTTAATATAATCATTGTGTTATGTCTGCATAAAGTTATTGAAAATATATATTATATAATATTAAATAAATATCATAATGTACAAAGAACCAATAATATTGCAGAAAATAGAAAAGAATTCAAATATTGTTACAGTGATAACAAAATGTTAAGTAATAATAAAAACTTTAATAATAATAATATTAATAATAATAATAACGACTATGCTAGTTACAATAAGTAATAATAAAAACTTTAATAATAATAATATTAATAATAATAATAACGACAATGCTAGTTACAATAATAATGATAATAATAATAATAATAATAATGATAATAATAATATTAATAATAATAATAATAATAATAATAATAATAATAATAATAATAATAATAAACCAATAATGATAGAGATAGCAATAACAGGAATAATAGTATTAAGAAGAGTAAAGATAATGACAGTGACAGACAAGAAAACAGCTTATACAACGGTAATAAAAAATAACACTAGTATTCAATAATAGTAGTAATAATGGGTAATTATAGTATTGCAAAAAATATATTATAATAATCGCAGTAGCAGTAATAGTAGTAGTAATAGGAGTAGTAGTAGTAGTAGTAGTAATAGTAGTAGTAGTAGTAGTAGTAGTAGTAGTAGTAGTAGTAGTAGTAGTAGCAGTAGTAGTAGTAGTTGCAGTAGTAGTAGTAGTAGTAGTAGTAGTAGTAGTAGTAGTAGTAGTAGTAGTAGTAGCAGTAGTAGTAGTAGTAGAAGTAGTAGTAGTAGTAGTAGTAGTAGTAGTAGTAGTAGTAGTAGTAGTAGTAGTAGTAGTAGTAGTAGCAGCAGTAGTAGTAGTAGTAGTAGTATCAGCAGCAGCAGTAGTAGTAGTAGCAGCAGCAGCAATAACAGTAATAGTAGTGTAACAGTCTCCCCTACACACCATAGAGAACGTGAGATACCCGTTCCCTGAGAACGGGTCACGCAGCCCATACTATTTTAACTTTATTTTTATCATATTTTTCATTATTTCATGTATAATTTTGTGTAACTTTATTTATGTTTTTCTTTTTATAATATTATTATTTATTATGTTGCGCTGCAGTCCAGCAAACAACATCAACTTTGGGGTGCACTGTCCTCAGACAGTGCACATATACAATTATTTATATTTGTTACTAAATTATTTATTTTATATATACACTCTATATTTTGTCAATAAAATAACCTTAACTGGATCTGAGTACTCTCATTATCCAGTGGACCAAACTAGCTACAAACACTCACAAGCTCCCAATGCTACAATTGGTGACCCAAGAGTGAGCTAAGGTCAAACAGTGACATACTGCCTGTGCTGAACAAAGAGCACATGTTCCTAGTGTGAAGGCCTGGGTCTTACAGATTCATTCGCTTTTACACTCCCAAGGCAAAAAGTCTCACCTCCATTATGGGGTTCGTGAGAATGAGCCGACGGACGGGAATATTCTACACACTTGTGTAGCTGTCACTTGTAAGGTTCCCCCTCCCACCGACCCTGGCACCCTCTGTGCCCCCTCAGACGCCCTCACTGCGTCATCGGCACGGCCTTATGCCCTCCCCCCTCAGACGCCCTATTGCGTCTTCAGCGGCCTAATGCGCACGCATGCGCGGCCTCTACACCCCCTGACGCCTTCTTGCGTCATCAAGTGTCCTCACCACACCCCTCAGCGCCCTCAGTGCAATCCCTGCCCTACCGCCTCGCGGCGTTAAAGTGATCTTCACCATCGCCACTCACCGCCCTGTGGATTATTCACCGCCCTGTGGATTATTCATCACCCTGTGGATTCTATTCTCCCATGGATTACTTACCTACAGTGCATAGTGCTCCAACTTGTGTTCAGTGCTCATCGCCCGATGGATTACTCTACTCCAACGTGGATTAATTACTTACAGTGCCTTCCCGGACACTCAGTGCCTTAGTGTCCACCAAGGTGCCCTGCATGGGGCGTGTTTATACACCAGTGTCACTAGTGTTAACTGTGCTTCGTTCCCTGAGCTACCGTGGCCCCTGGCCACGCCAGCACCTTTGCCACTCAGTTCAACACCACTTGACTTCACCATGCCTGACAACGACGACCTCCACACTGCAGCAGCAGTGGCACTCAGATCGCCACCCTTCTGCCCACAGAACCCGTCTATGTGGCTCGCTATTTTGGAGTGCGGATTTAAGACATCCAAAATCTCCAACAGCCTCACCCAGTTCACCCATGCTGCTAGCCTCCTGCCTCCTGACGTCCTTCCACAAGTCTCTGACGTCATCTCAAAAGCTTCCACCTCCACCACGCCCTATGAAGACCTGAAGACTGCTATACTCTCAAAACTTCAGTCTTCTATTGCCACCCGCCTCAAAGAGCTGTTCTCCAAGGAGGAGTTGGGTGATGAGAAGCCTACAGACCTACTGCTTCGCATGAAGCAGCTACTCGGAGACAAATACAGCGCTTTTGACCCCGAGTTGTTCAAACAGCTGTTTTATCAACGTCTGCCTCCTGCTACACAGCTCGCTCTTTTCAGCGTCAAGGACAGCCTAGACCCTGATGCCATCGCTAAGTTAGCAGACGACCTTATGGCAACCATCCCTACACCACAGGCTTCTTCAGTGTCCTCAGTCACAAACCAGGACAACACTCAGCTCGCTCAGCTCACCAAGCTGGTATCCCAGCTCACGACTGAGGTCACCTCCCTCAAAAGGCAATTCCACGACCGCCAACGGTCCCGCTCCCCCACTCCTCAACAACGCCAGTACCGTCCCCGCTCGAGAAGCCCAGGACTCTGCTGGTACCACAACAACTTCGGCGACAGAGCTTCGAAGTGTGCCGCCCCATGTTCATACAGGGCGTCAAACTAAAAGGGCGAGTATCAGTGCGGCGCGCTGCTCGCCAACCCTCAGCGCTGCTCCACCTTCACGACAGTTGCTCCAACATAAAGTTCCTGATTGATACCGGTGCCGATGTCAGTATAATCTCCGCGACCGCCAATCTACGAACCCTACCTCCAATCTTGCATCTCTTCGCCGCTAACGGGACCAAGATACCTGTCTACACACGGCGCACCTTGCAACTGAACCTCTACCTCCGACGTTCCTTCGAATGGACCTTCTACGTCGGGAACGTTTCGCAAGCAATTCTCGGAGCGGACTTTCTGAGGCACTTCAACCTCTTGGTGGACGTCAAAGGTCAAAAATTGGTTGACCCACTCACCTCCATCTCCTCCACAGCACGATCAGCGCCAGGTCACAGCATGCACCTCGCTGTCATCCAAAAGGACCACCAGTTCGCTGGCCTGCTTAAGTCTTTCCCTTCGCTGACTCAGCCTTACTCAGCCAGCGTGCCCGCCAAACACCACGTCACGCATCACATCGAGACAACAGGACCACCAGTACATGCCAAGGCCCGTCGCTTAGCTCCAGAACGCTACCGTCAAGCCAAGGCCGAGTTCGAGTCTCTAATGCGCAAAGGTATTGTGCGGCCCAGCAGCAGCAACTGGTCATCAGCCCTCCACGTCGTCCCCAAGAAGAACGGCGACATACGGCCCTGTGGAGACTACCGTGCCCTCAACTCTCACACCCAGATAGACAGATACCCTGTGCCAAACATCCAGGAGTTCTCGTCCCAACTCGCTAGCTCCACCATCTCCTCACGCATAGACCTCGTCAAGGCCTTTCATCAGATTCCAGTACACCCTGACGACATCCTGAAGACCGCCATCATCACGCCCTTCGGTCTGTTTGAGTACGTCAGGATGCCCTTTGGACTCATGAATTCGGCCCAGTCCTTCCAACGTTTCATCGACGAGGTTCTTCGAGGCCTGCCCTTCTGCTTCGCGTACATCGACGACCTACTCATCGCGAACCCAGATGAAGCCTCACACCGACAACACCTTCACCAAGTCCTCACCCTCTTACAAGACTATGGCGTACAGATCAATGTGGACAAGTCTGAGTTCGGTGTCACCTCTCTCACCTTCCTCGGCCACACTGTAACTCCAGCAGGCATCGCTCCACTCTACACGAAGTGTGAAGCCATTCAGCAGTTCCCGAAGCCGTCCACCCAGCGGAAACTCAAAGAATTCCTGGGTATGATTAATTACTACAACCGCTTCATCCCACACTGCTCTCTCCTGCTCCAGCCACTCTACGCCATGGTCAAGCCCTGTAAGCGTGGCCAGTCTGTCACTCTCATCTGGACTTCGGACGCTGACGTTGCCTTCCTCGCAGCTAAGAAGGCCCTCAGCGACACAGTCACGCTGTCTTTCCCATGCCCTGACGCGGAGATTTCCATAGTGACAGACGCCTCCGACACTGGGACTGGTGCCATCCTCCAACAACTTGTCGACAGTGCCTGGAAGCCGATTGCCTTCTTCTCACAGAAGCTCAACACGGCCGAAACCAAGTACAGCGCATACAACCGAGAACTTCTCGCCATCTACAAGGCTGTCAAGCGCTTCCGCTACTTCGTTGAAGGCCGTCGCTTCCATGTGTACACTGATCACAAGCCTCCTACTACTGCTTTCCTGAGAAACAAGGACTCCTACACTCCACGGCAGTTTCGCCACATGGACTACCTTTCTCAATTCACCACCGACATCAGGTACATCAAAGGCGCGGACAACGCTCCAGCAGACGCCCTCTCCCGCAACATTACTGCTGTGACGTCTTCTTCTCTTGATTACGCCGCCATAGCTGCCGACCAGTCTGGCGACGCCGAACTGGACAAGCTATTGTACAACCCGGCGCTCAAGATAAAGAAACTCACGCTCCCAGGCACCAAGATCGCTCTCTACGCTGACGTCTCCACAGACGCTGTCCGTCCCTACCTGCCACAGCGACATCGCTACCAGGCCTTCCGTCAGTTTCACGATCTCTCTCACCTTGGCATCCGAGCTACACAGCACTTGATGACGTCTCGTTTCATCTGGGAGGGTATCAACAAGGATGTCAGACTCTGGACTCGTACCTGCACCAACTGTCAAGCCTCCAAGGTGACTCGGCATACTCACTCTCCGCCCGGCACTTTCACACCCGTAACGGAGAGATTCGACCACATCCACATTGACCTGGTCGGCCCCCTGCCACCCTCTGCCGATCATCGTTACATTCTCACCTGTGTGGATCGTTTTACACGTTGGGCCGAAGCCGCTCCCATCACTGACATCACAACGAACACCGTCGCCCACGCTTTCATCGCTACTTGGGTCTCCAGGTTCGGTGTCCCTCTCAGCCTCACTTCAGACCGCGGCGGCCAGTTCGAGGCCAACGCGTGGAACAAGGTCATGACCCTGCTCGGCATCCGCCGCTACAGGACTTCCAGCTACCACCCGCAGGCCAATGGCATGGTCGAACGGTTCCATCGCCAACTGAAGTCCTCCCTCATGGCCTCCACCCAACGAGAGAATTGGTCCCTGGCTCTCCCCATTGTTCTCCTCGGCATCAGGTCCTCCCTGAAGGAAGACCTACACCACTCCTCGGCTGAGCTGGTTTACGGCACCAACCTTAGGCTCCCAGGCGAACTTCTAGTCAAAACACCCGACCCTGCACCCTGCAGCGTCCAAGACTTCGCCTCCCGCCTCAAAGGTGTCATGAGAAGCCTTCAGCCAGTGCAGCCTCGTTCTTCCCCGATGAAGACCTTTGTGAGCCAGGACCTCGACACCTGCACCCACGTCTTCATACGCGTGGATGCCGTCCGCCGGCCTCTGACACAGCCCTACCAGGGACCCTACCTCGCCCTGAGAAGGACCAGGAAGACTGTCACCATTGACAGGAACGGTGCTCAAGACGCAGTGGCCATTGACCGAGTCAAACCGGCATATCTGTTGGCCCCAGATCAGGCTCCTGTTATGTCTACCATCAAATTGGAAACAAGACAGCAGCACCGCACCACTAAGATCTCTTTCCTCATCCCTCGTCACTAGGGGGGGAGTATTGTAACAGTCTCCCCTACATACCATAGAGAACGTGAGATACCCGTTCCCTGAGAACGGGTCACGCAGCCCATACTATTTTAACTTTATTTTTATCATATTTTTCATTATTTCATGTATAATTTTGTGTAACTTTATTTATGTTTTTCTTTTTATAATATTATTATTTATTATGATGCGCTGCAGTCCAGCAAACAACATCAACTTGGGGTGCACTGTCCTCAGACAGTGCACATATACAATTATTTATATTTGTTACTAAATTATTTATTTTATATATACACTCTATATTTTGTCAATAAAATAACCTTAACTGGATCTGAGTACTCTCATTATCCAGTGGACCAACTAGCTACAAACACTCACAAGCACCCAATGCTACAGTAGTAGGTACGAATAATTCATTAACAATAATTTTTACTAGTTAATGATAACAATGATAGAACAATAAGATACAGTTAGAATATTAAGAAAACAGTTATCACATTAATAATCAATGTTTAAAACAAAAGCCAATAGTAAACAATAATAATAATAATAATAATAAACATAATTAGATGATAATAATAGAATAATAATAATGATACCTATAGCTATATAAATAGATAAATAATAATAATCGCTTATTTTAAGGATCTTTAAATTTTTGAACATGGGAGCAGTATGGTCATCATAGGCTACTTTTCCTATTATTCTGATTACTCTTTTCTGTAATATTTGTAACGGCTTTAATGTTGGAACGTTAGCCATGCCCCAAATGGCATTACAGTAATGTAAGTAAGGATAAATCAAGGTGTAATATAGTGTTACAAGACTTTCAGTGGATGAAAGGTGTTTCACTTTATGTAATATGCCTATCATTCTACTTATTTTATTATGGCTGTGAGAAATATGATTTTTCCAACTAATTGAATTTTATGGTCTATTATGACACCCAAATATTTTACAGACCCTACTCCTAATATGTTTTCCCCTAATAATCTGATATTAACATCTATATTTATTCTTTTGTTACCAGCAAATAACATATAATTACTTTGACTAATATTCAAAGAGAGTTTATTTACTATTAGCCACATGGATATAGATTTAAGTTCAGCATTTAATGTGTCTACCAAAGGAAACAAATAATTTGCAGCAAATGAAATATTTGTGTCATCTGCAAATAGAACAAATTTCAGGAGATTTGACGATTTGATGATGTAATTTATGTATAATAAAAAGAGCAGAGGGCCTAATGTAGACCCTTGTGGAACTCCCGTTCCTAGGATGGCATAACTCGAGTTTGTACTATTAATTGAAGTGTATTGTTTTCTATTACATAAATAATTTTTAAACCATTCTAGACAGACATTTCGAATACCATATTGATGTAATTTTTTAATAAGAATGTCATGGTTTAACGTATCGAACGCCTTCCTTAGATAAAAAAAAATTTTGTAATTACGTACTTTCCATGTTCTAACTCTTGCAAGACATAATTTATCAGTTGTGCAATAGCTAATTTAGGATGTTAATTTAATATTTAGGGAAGGGTTCAGATTGGAATTATTGCTTATATCATAAAAAAAATGATATCTACAATCAGGTACTTGAACAAAGTTATTGATAAGATTGTAGTCCACGGAAATATCATCAATATCAAGATCAAATGGGTCGTATGTCATGTTATTTATAACACTTAAGGGATATCTATGGTCATCATTACTCAATAAATGAATGAAAGCGAGATATATATATATATATATATATATATATATATATATATATATATATATATATATATATATATATCTCGCTTTCATTCATTTATTGAGTAATGATGACCATAGATATCCCTTAAGTGTTATAAATAACATGACATACGACCCATTTGATCTTGATATTGATGATATTTCCGTGGACTACAATCTTATCAATAAATTTGTTCAAGTACCTGATTGTAGATATCATTTTTTTGATGATATAAGCAATAATCCCAATCTGAACCCTTCCCTAAATATTTTGTTTCACAATATTAGTAGTTTACCTTTGCACTTCGAATCACTCATTGATCAATGTATAAATCTATTTTAAATTAAATTTCATATAATATGTTTATGTGAAACTCAACATATGATAACATTTCCCCTCTATATAATATGAACTGTTATAATGCATACTTTAGAAATAGGAGCACACAAGGTGGTGGTGTGGTGATTTATCTTCATCGACATCTTCAAGGTCAGGTTTTACATAATGTGTCCTTTCACCTTCCACATATTGAGTCCTTATTTTTAGAAATTACACATATACACAAGTTCATGATTGGAACAATTTACAGACCTCCCAATGCTAGTATTGGTGATTTCCTCCACTCTTATGAGTATATTGTTGAATCAGTAACATCACATAATATACCTTGTTATATAGTGGGTGACTAACCTTAATCTGCGCAAGCATAAGGAGACCAATCTGCTTGACCTCATTAATATTTTCTATTCCCATTTATTCTTTCCCACAATAACCAAATCAACAAGAGTAACTAAAACATCTGCCTCTATAATTGATCACCTATGGACTAACAACCTTCATAACTATCAGTCTAGTGGCATAATTTACACTTCAATCAGTGACCATTTTTCTATTTTTAGCACATTTCCATTGCCTAACAGTCATTCACCCAGAACTTTTAACACAGTTAACATTAAAAATTATGCTGATGATTGTATTGAAGCATTCAAAGTTGATTTTTCTAACTTTGAGTGGAAATTAGTTATAACTGATTTTGATGTTGATACCAGTTATGACAATTATATGAAATTTTTTTTAACACTTTACGACAAACATTTTCCTATAAAAGTAATTACAAATAAAGACAAACACGCTGGTAAGCCTTACATAACTTGACTCATAAAAAATTGTATTAAGCACCGAAATAAATTGCAGGCATTGTATGCTAAGTGGCCACTCACCTATGGCAACATATTCGAAAATTATAGAAACACACTAACATCACTCATAAGAGCAGCTAAGGAGAAATATCATTAATCATATCTGAAAGAACATACTGGTGATGCCAAAAAGACTTGGGATTTTATAAATCGTATTATGGGGAAAAATAAAGCTAAATTACCTACATCCATCACTTTCCAGGATAAAATAACATCTAATAACCAAGATATAGCAGAAAAATTCAATGAATATTTCTCCAGAGTCGGTGATAGGTTAGCACAGGATGTACAACCAACAACTATTCCATTCAATGATTACTTACCAGAACCTGTTCCGTTCTCATTTTACCTGCGACCAACAACAACCACAGAAATCAAAACTTTAATCAACACTCTCAAAGGTACGTCCTCAGGTCATGATGAAGTCAACACAAAAATTGTTAAAAAGTGTAGTAATATTATTTCTCCATTTCTTGAATATATTATTAATAACTCTTTTCGAAATGGAATCTTTCCTAACCAACTTCAAATTGCTAGAGTGGTTCCAGTATACAAAAAGGGTGACAAAAATAATTGCAATAACTACAGACCCATATCAATCTTGCCTGTTTTCAGTAAAATTTTGAGAAAATAATTGCCAAGAGACTACTAGACTACCTTACACAAAATTCATTGTTAACTGATGCTCAGTATGGGTTTCGACCTAAATACTCCACTGAACTAGCAACTCATCACTTATGCCATAATATATACAACACAATTGACAATAAGATGTTCCAATTTTCAGTTTTTTGTGATCTAAGTAAAGCATTTGATACTATTTTTCATGCAATTTTGTTAGATAAGTTATTAGTTTATGGAATTCGTGGTCCTGCCTATAATTGGTTCAATAGTTATCTAAGCCACAGAAAACAATACACACTTGTTCATAACACATATTCATCGCTAAGAGTTCTAAATCATGGAGTGTCACAAGGATCAGTCCTAGAGCCAATTTTATTTTTAATTTATATTAATGATATAACTCGCAGTAGTGATTTACTAAAATTTCTACTTTTCGCCGATGATACGACCATTTTTCTCCAGGGAGGTAATCTTAATGATTGGGAACTTGTAAATGTATCTAACTGGATAAAGAGTAACAAATTAACCTTGAATATAAACAAAACACACTTTATGGTATCACATTCATTAATGTCTCATCCACCTCCTATCAATATAATAATTGGCAACCTTCCTATTCAGCAGCTTTGTGAAGTTAAATTTCTTGGAATTACCATTGATAGCAATTTATTTTGGAAATCACAAATACATGACATTAAATCTAAAATTTCTAAATTGATCGGTATATTATACAAAATTCGACATTCAATGAACACTGACTGCCTAAGATATATATATATTTATCACTAGTTTATCCACATTTCCTACATTGTTCTGGATTGTGGGTAGGAGCATACAAGACGTTCCTTGACAGTCTTTTTGTCTGTCAAAAAAAGCTGCTACGTACCATGTTTAGTAAACAGCGGTATGACCATACAAGTCCCTTATTTAATGAATTTAAGTTACTAAAATTACATGACATCATTTAATTACAGACTGGTCTATTCGTACATGGTGCTTTATACACATTTCCAGTAGACTGTGGCTTCCAACATAACACACACACTATTCTAACCAGAAGAGCAAATGACCTCACACTCCCATTATGCAGAACTTCACACGCACAACAAAGTGTCATTTTTAGAGGTGCTAAACTTTGGAACCAATTATCATTACACATTAAAAACACTGTCCCACGGAACGGTTTTAAACAACAGATGAAACAAAAGTTATTTCAAAACTACTACTAACTCTTACTGGATGCTGCGTTATCCCAATGTAAATTGTATGCATAATAAGAGGGATTCATTCAAGATTATTCTGTTGTTTTAACCATGATTGTTGTTAACATTATCATTTATATTACCATCATTCATTACCTATTATTTTCATTATATTCATTATTATTGTTATTGCCATTATGATAATGATGTATTATTATCACTATCATAGCCAAAACTGTATTTGTTATTATTATTATTATTATTATTGTTATCATTCCCACCAAGTTATATGATTATCAAATTTTTATTTATTTATTTTACTTTGATGTATATATGTGTATTAACATTGTTATATTTATATATTTATATACATTTTTTAATATCATTTACATTATTGTTACAACTATTATTTTTATCATTATCATTGTAATTTTCATTATTATCATCAGTATTTCTTATTCTTACTTTTAGTACAATTTTTACTTTGTATATATAATGTATTAGTATTCATTGTTAAGGATGCAAATCTTCATCATATTTGTTTTGCTGTACAGCCGCGGTAGGCCTACATAACGGGTATGCTCGTAACATTATTGTATATTTGCATTAGGTCCATAGGAGAGCTTTTGCTCAATGGACCTGTGGCTTCACTTTATTATTATTAAAAAAATAATCTAATGTATGTTAATGGGTCAATAAAATCTCTCTCTCTCTCTCTCTCTCTCTCTCTCTCTCTCTCTCTCTCCTCTCTCTCTCTCTCTCTCTCTCTCTCTCTCTCTCTCTCTCTCTCTCTCTCTCTCCTCTCTCTCTCTCTCTCTCTCTCTCTCTCTCTCTCTCTCTCTCTCTCTCTCTCTCTCTCTCTCTCTCTCTCTCTCTCTCTCTCTCTCTCTCTCTCTCTCTCTCTCCTCTCTCTCTCTCTCTCTCTCTCTCTCCTCTCTCTCTCTCTCTCTCTCTCTCTCTCTCTCTCTCTCTCTCTCTCTCTCTCTCCTCTCTCTCTCTCTCTCTCTCTCTCTCTCTCTCTCTCTCTCTCTCTCTCTCTCTCTCTCTCTCTCTCTCTCTCCTCTCTCTCTCTCTCTCTCTCTCTCTCTCTCTCTCTCTCTCTCTCTCTCTCTCTCTCTCTCTCTCTCTCTCTCTCTCTCTCTCTCTCTCTCTCTCTCTCTCTCTCTCTCTCTCTCTCTCTCTCTCTCTCTCTCTCTCTCTCCTCTCTCTCTCTCTCTCTCTCTCTCTCTCTCTCTCTCTCTCCTCTCTCTCTCTCTCTCTCTCTCTCTCTCTCTCTCTCTCTCTCTCTCTCTCTCTCTCTCTCCTCTCTCTCTCTCTCTCTCTCTCTCTCTCTCTCTCTCTCTCTCTCTCTCTCTCTCTCTCTCTCTCTCTCTCTCTCTCTCTCTCTCTCTCTCTCTCTCTCTCTCTCTCTCTCTCTCTCTCTCTCTCTCTCTCTCTCTCTCTCTCTCTCTCTCTCTCTCTCTCTCTCTCTCTCTCTCTCTCTCTCTCTCTCTCTCTCTCTCTCTCTCTCTCTCTCTCCTCTCTCTCTCTCTCTCTCTCTCTCTCTCTCTCTCTCTCTCTCTCTCTCTCTCTCTCTCTCTCTCTCTCTCTCTCTCTCTCTCTCTCTCTCTCTCTCTCTCTCTCTCTCTCTCTCTCTCTGCAAGTAAAGTAGCCTATTCCTTTCCTTCCACACTCTAGGGGTGTTCCTTTTACATCCACAACATCCACTCCACTTTTGCATATCTTTTCTGTCATTTTATTTCCTCATATTATTTCCAAAATTTCCAAACCAGTTGAGGATGGATGCTGTATTTGATTACCACCACCACCATCACCACAATACAATTCATTCCTTCATCCTCACCAAACCTACCGAACCGTCCAAACATGTACTGTACACTACACTCATTGACTTCACCATCTATTCTATTCCTACCACAAGTACCTCTCAAAAAACTCATCACTGCATGGATCCTAAGTCTTTGACTTTTGTTCCATGTACGTATATGTTAGACTTGACATTATTATGGCATGACAAAATAACTTCAGTATATCTATTCATACTATCCTACATTTCATCATATGACCAAAGGATCCTATTATATTTTCCTCCCTTGTATAATTTTCGCTCATATCTTCATGCTTTCATAGGATCAAACCAAGATATATGAATTGATTTACCTCTTCCATTATTTGTCCATTCAATTTGATTTAACACTCTTTTCTCTATGTTATGGATGACCAAATTCATTTATATAATTTCTTTCTTTTAAAACACCACTTTAATCTGATTTTATTTTTCCCTCCTTTTCAAGGTACCACACACTGCACAAATCTGTTGCTGAATAATTTCACTGGCCTTGATAGTTATATGTTATTCCTTGAAGTCCATTCTAAAGGTTCAAAGGTCGCCAATGAGTGACAGAGTGAAGGGACGAGTGTGAATACACACCATAAGTGTGAACACTATTACACCCAACACATACATGTTGGGTGGCCCAGGGACCCTCTTCACCCACGTGAGACCTGAGTCAGCCTCAGCTATGGCTGCGTCAGCTTGGCAGCTGACTCTAACCTCCTACCCGTAGCTCAAAGGGGCAGTAACCTCTGACAACAGTGAAAAGCTGTATCGTGCCTGGGCGGGGCTCGAACGCCGGACCACAGAATTGCAGCCAAGCGCGCTACCACTGTACTAGCCAGAGGCTAGTAGTAGTAGTAGTAGTAGGGAATGGGTACAGATGAAAGGCTTCTGGAGTGGGGAAACTATTTGGGAGAGAATCATATGTATTTGGATGGACCACAAACACCTTAATGATGGAAGAAAAATACAAATTAAATTGGTTGTTTGTGCAGTATCTATTTATTTACTATTTTTAGTACCAATTAGGATAGTATAATACTTACATTTTCTTCACACCTTTACAATTAGCACTTCTTTTTCAGGTGAAGATGTCCTTCATGCTAGAAGCCTTCACCTACAGCCGGATATGCAAGTGTTTTCATCCTCCTCTTTCTCCTGAACAATGAGTGAGTTAATTAGAATAAAAGAAAACACCAAACAACGGAGTTCATACAACACTTCTCCTCACCAAGATACTCTTACCACACACAACCCAGGCTTCACCCACCTCATGTGCAACACAGGTATATATACATATTTTTCTATATGTATATATATATATATATATATATATATATATATATATATATATATATATATATATATATATATATATATATCATCCCCTATGTGTCCACTAGAGGACTCCACTCATCCTTGTCTGATACCTGTCTGTTCTAGGTTACTCTAGCAAAACTTCCAATCTCATCTCTCCATTTAGTTTAGTATCGAGGTTGTTTATTTCATTTTTCAAATGACTTTTTTCCTTACACAATTCATTGAAATTTTACTCATTTACGTTAACCCTCTCCAATAAATTATCGATATTTTTCACATCCACTCACCTCTTCCCTAATTCCTCTATTTTTACTCTTCAATTTTTCAGTCTCCTTTACCTTCTTGAGGTTATTTATTTAATTCTTCAAAACCCTTCTTTCCGTCCACCATTCATTGAATACAACCAGTTTATAAAATATAAAGTATACAGGTTTAACAGCAACGCACATATCTAACATACCGAGTTAAAATTAATTGCCAAATTAAAAACTTGGAAAGTTCTTCCAAATATAGTAGTTGTAATTTGTTATTATAAATAAAGCTCCCAGAACCATACAAGCGATTCAGCAAATATAAAAATATAAGCAACAACAGATAATTATACTATGCAAAGTTATTGGACTACATGCAACTTATGATGAAACTTTGATATAAAACAATGATCATAGCTTTAGCTACAATTAAATGTGTATTATTTTAGCAGCTGAAATGAAATACTGAGCAGTGTATTCTTGATGATTCTTCATGCTACTTGGACTACCCCAACTTGAACATCTGCGGGTTGGCACCACAGAGTCCTTGTACAGCTTCTACAGTCAGCGGGGTGTCTGGAAGGTAAGCAAGCTCATGTCATGCATATGAGGAACTATATAAATGCACATGGCAATGTCAGATTAAATAAATTCAGTTAATTAAATTTGAATCAATTAGAACACTATAGAAGTGGATAGATATATAGCTCTAGCAGAAAAGGAATTGCATGGTGGATAAAGGAGGCTGTAGAAGGGAAGAGCAAATGTTGGAAGGAATGTGGATGAAGAAATGAGGATGAGGACTTAGTAGGAATCTATATCTATATGTAGGAAGGAGCAAATAGGAGGGAAATAATCACAGGCTGTGACTTTCATGAAACTATGGCATCTGTGGCGGCTCGCACCACTGAAGTTATGAACCGTCGCTCATCCAGCTCGAGCTCTCTCGCCACTGAAGCCTCAGAACATTACTCATCGAACTCAAGCACATTCGTTAGCTGACCCATCAACACCATCCAAGGAGGAGAACTGCTTGAGCACGCTTGCTGACGGGGCCAGTCTTCGTTCACACGTTCACACCACCTCTCTAGTACTGTTCGTTGAGCTGTATTACTTGTTCAGTAAGCTGCATCGCTTCTTTGTGTGTTTACAGTGGTGACCCCGAAGAATCCAAAACGGCCTCTTTTGGATTTTATCATGGCTACTGAAGACAGCAAAGATCAGAACGCAGAACGCAGTTTCACTCAAGCTACCCACCTTCTGGACTTCACAGCCCCAAGTGTGGTTAAAACAAACTGAAGCCCAATTCCACATACGCCAGATGACTGCCCACAACACCAAGTACTACTACTTGGTAAGCGTGCTGGACCAGGAAGCAGCTGGGTACCTCATCGATTACCTCCATCAGCCACCAACCAACGGCAAGTACAAGAGTATTAAAAGGCTCCTTAACAACACATTTGGCCTAAGTAGACGTGCCAGGGCAGCAAATCTCTTGCATATGGATAGCCTCAGCGACCGCAAGCCGCCCTTGCTTATGAATGGGATGCTTGTTTTGATGGACAGACACAAGCCCGCCTCCTCTTCGAACAAGTTTTCCTCAAGCAGATGCCTGACGACATCCTTGCAGATGACGATTTCAAGGTTTCAAGGACTCCCGACATCTTGCAAAGCAAGGAGACATGCTGTGGCAGGCCAAACACCAGGTTGAAGCCACCATCAAAATCGTGGCAGCTATGACCAGATGAGTCGCGCGTACACTGACGGAACAACTGTGAATATTACAAACAAGGACAAGTGGTGCTACTACCACCAAAGATGTGGCTCTGAGGCCCGCTGATGCCGCCCACCCTGCATGCATTTGGGAAAGACCTTGGCCGGCCATCGGTAATGGCGAGTGCCATCGGACAGAAACACCACCTCCTCTACATTTGTGATCATCATTTGGGACAGCGTTTCCTCGTTGACACAAGAGCAGAGATTAGTGTTTTGCCTCCCTCTGCCACGGACACTTGCTCCGGGAAGAAAGGTCCTTTCCTGACGCCAACAGCAGCAACATAGAATGGTACCCGCACGATCCCTCTTAACTTCAACTGTTACAGCTTCAAGTAGACCTTTACCATTGCCGACGCCTCACAACTACTGTTTGGCGCCGATTTCTTCCAGGCACACTCATTATTTGACGATGTCTTGCCAACTCTCGGACGTTCGAGTTGATGAACTTGTGCCACACTGAATGACCAGCACCACACCTTGGCTCCATAACCTTTTCAAACAACGAGTATGCCAAGATAATAGCCGACATCTTAATGCCTCAGTTCCAATCAGTCGTACCCAAGCATGGGGTAATGCACCATATCGCCACCACCTGGTCGCCTCTCCATGCACTTGCACGCAGGCTTCCCCCCGACAAATTCTTACATGCCAAAGAAGAGTTCCGCAAGATTGAGGAAATGGGCATAGTGCGTTGCTCAGACAGCCCGTAGGCATTTCCGCTACACATGGTTCCAAAATCATCTGGAGGCCCTGTGGGGACTATTGCCGTTTCAATGAGGCTGCAATAGCTGACCGGTATCCCGTTCCCTACATCCAAGACTTCACGGCGAATCTTGATGATGCCAGAATGTTTTCCAAGACCGATCTGGCACGTGGCTACCACTAGACGACATCCACAAAACTGCTGTAACGAGAGATTTAATGTGTGTGTGTGTGTGTGTGTGTGTGTGTGTGTGTGTGTGTGTGTGTGTGTGTGTATTGCCGTTTCAATGAGGCTGCAATAGCTGACCGGTATCCCGTTCCCTACATCCAAGACTTCACGGCGAATCTTGATGATGCCAGAATGTTTTCCAAGACCGATCTGGCACGTGGCTACCACTAGACGACATCCACAAAACTGCTGTAACGAGAGATTTAATGTGTGTGTGTGTGTGTGTGTGTGTGTGTGTGTGTGTGTGTGTGTGTGTGTGTGTGTGTGTGTGTGTGTGTGTGTGTTTCTGCTTATTGTAACCAGGTAGTTATGACGTCAGCAGCCGGAAGGGAGGGAGGCGACGTGGCGGGCGAGGAGGAGAGCGAGTTTCCCACCAACCACCGAACCGCTTAGACCCCTGTACCTACATGCTCGCCCAACATTCTTGCAAGCCCCCGAGAAGCCGTGGCGAGTCCAGTCCACTCGTTATTGTTGTGGGGCTCGCCCATTGTCGTATCTGGGCAGGGCTGAGCTGAGAGTGAGCAGGAGCAGTGCCATGGGATTGTGATGGCTGAGCTGAATGCGAGCAGGAGGAGTGCAGAGTGACTGGCCTGGACGGAGCAGAGGCGTTGCAGCTGGGAGCGCAGCATTGGCTAAGCACCTGTTTAACTTTCCACCTAAAGCCCAGAAGTGCGACTGATTTTATTGTGCCATGTCAGGAGTTTATCGTAGTTATTTCACTGGCTAATGCTTATATTACTTGTTTGGATTGAAAAACTAGGAACAAGTACGATTGAGTGAGTGTCTGAGATAGCTAGATGTTCGAAGATCCAACTTCCACCTGTTAAAGCTTCGAAACCGAGTAGACTTGCCGCTGTCCCTACCGCAGCTGGCCATTCGCTCTCTGGTTTGCTCTGACCTAGGTGAGTAGATAGCTCTCCCTTTCGGCTGTTTGTGCCTTTGTATTGTGCTATTGTATTGTTTTATTATATTGTGCTACTGCAATTGTTATTTTTGTGTATTGTAGTGTGTTTCTTTGGTAACAGCCTCCTGTGGCCCGTGACAGCCCTGTGTGATTGTGTCACGCCTTCACCCACTTAACATCTGTGGTTGCGTGTGGACGGAGTAGCAAGTGGCAGGTGACAAGTGACAAGTGGCGCACCTCCTGTGGCACGTGACAGCCCTGTGTGATTGTGTCACGCCTTCGCCCAGTAACCTCTGTGGTTGCGTATAGACGGACCATTTGGTTGTGATGCCTTGGTTTCCACTACCCGCTGTGTGCTTCATACAATGATGGCCGGGCCTCCACAGACAGTGTAGTCACGCCTTTACCGCACTTTGTTCACTCCTGCCACAACCAGCTACGGGATTACGCCTGGGTGAATACGTCACTCTGCTTCACCATCTCACGAGGACTGACCATGAGAAGGGTGTTCTGCACTAGTTGACGTCACCAGCAGCGCGGATTCCGGAGGTAGTGAGACACTACCTGACTACCAGTTAACTCTCAGTATACCTGCGAGAGGTCTGTGATCTTTCCGACTGTGGATGTGCTGTTACTTTGTTTTCTTTCTTTTTTTTTGGTTTCGCGTGTATGTGTGAGTGCATGTGTGGGATTCTTTTGTGTGTATTGTTGTCATGTTTATAAATTTGTTTTAACCTTATTACTTCTTCCTTTTTTTGTGAAGAATGCCGCTCAAGCGTTACAGCGCCTTCTTGAGAAAGTGGGCCAAGGTCTAAATTTAGTTTTTATCCATCTAGATTCTAGATGATATTCTCGTGGCCAGCCGCTCTCGACAGTAACACCACGGACACTTCCTTAAGCTTTTCCGAAGGCTTAATGAGCTTGGAGTGGCCATCAACCTTGCCAAGTGCCAGTTTGGTTTCACTTCCATTACATCAACTAGCTCGGGGCCATGCCCCTTCCATCCAAAGTTGAAGCCATTCGTAAGTTTCGTAAACTCCAGGAGTTCGACCTATCACTGCTTCGTGCCAGCAGCCGCCAGGATCATGCTTTTCAGGGTCTTGGCTAACAAGCCTAAAGAGCTCATCTGGGACAATGAAGCTACGACCGCGTTTGATAACGCCAAGGAGGCGTTGGCAAAGAGAATTATGTTTGTACATCTACGAGTCAATGCGCCAACAGCTCTCACGGTTGATGCATCTGACACAACCGTAGGTGGAGTTCCCATACAACTTATCAATGGTAACTGACAATCTCTTGCCTTTTTCAGTCGTCACCCGAGACCCTCTAGCGGAAGTACAGTGCGTTCGATCGGGAGATCCTTACTCTTTACCTGGCCACCTGGCATTTCCGATACCTCCTCGAGGACAGAGATTTCACAGCTTTTACTGACCACAAACCACTCACGTTTGCCTTTGTCAAAGTGTCCGACCCTTTGTCAGCCACCTGACCTACATTTCAGATACATTACCAGCGTACAACACATCTCAGGAAAGAGTAATGAAGTCGCAAATGGGCTTTCGCACACTGTCATCAATACTATCCACGCTCTGGCACCGGGCATCTCAACTACACGGCCCTGGTGGCTGCCCAGCAAGCGGATGAAGAGATGCTCGCCTACCGCACTGCCATCTTGGGCCTGGTATTGGAGGATGTACGATTTGGGCCCACAAACACAACACTTGACGTATTTACTGGACAGCCTAGACCCATCATCCCCGCTGCCTGGTGCAGCTGGATTTTCGACAGCCTTGCTCACCCTTCCATCTGAGTGACAAAGGCACTGATGGCAACCAAGTTCACGTGGCACGGACTGCACAAGCAATTCGGAAACTAGGCAAAGGTGTGCATTCCTTGTCAAACCTCTAAGATTCAGCGACACACCAAAGCACAGCTACAGAGCTTCACACTGCCAGACCGACCCTACGACTTCATTCACATGGACATCATAGGACCGCTTCCCAGTCCAGAGAAGTCACTCCTCTTTTCACCATCGTGGACCGATATTCAAGATGGCAGGAAGCAATCCCGTTCTCGGATACTTCCACTGCCTCATGTGTGCGTGCTATCATCACCAACTGGATCCCCCGCTTCGGTGTGCCGGCACACATTTCTTCAGACAGAGGTGCACAGTTTACCTCTGACCTGTGGTCAACAATGGCCCAGCCTCTTAGCGTTAAACTGCACCATCCACAGGCATACAGTCTGGTGGAACGTGAAGACAACACTCGGGGCAAGGCTTATGGGCCCAAACTGGATAGACAAATTGCAGTGGATTTTGCTGGGTATACGCACAGCTCCAAAGGAAGACCTAGCAACCTCATCTACTGAGCAGGTGTACGGTTCCCTGCTGACAGTTCCAGGAAATTTCATTCCAGCAGCGTGCGGACAACAGTAATTTCCTTCAACCATGCTTACACGCCTCCGCGAGAAAGTAGGGACGCTTTCCCTACATCACAACACAGTATTACAACCAGGTACGTCCCACCTGACTTACAAGACTGTCATTACGTTTTCCTCTTCAGAGATTTGCTCCGTACGAAGCTTCAGAAGCTTGCACCACGACCCTAAGGCTTTCATCATTGACTATAGCGGCCAACGCGAGACTGTCTCTGTGGATTGTCTCAAGCCGGCACACCTGGATGTCTACATGCTGGTGCTGGTTGCACAACCCCGCTGCAGAGGACGTCCACCATCACGACACTCCACCCTTAACTCTAGCTGCAACCCAGCTGCAACTCAGCTGCAACCCGAAGCACAAGATCAGGGCGCCTCTCTCGGGGAGACTTTACTCTCCCCTCCCCTTCAGCGTCTTATCTGTTTTGTAGGAGAGAATACAGAGGAAGGGCTTCCCAAGCCCCTCGCTTCATCCCTTTGTGTCGTTTTTTTATGATCCGCAGGGAATATGATGGTAGTGTTCTTGTAGTTCCCACTACAGGGCTAGAGTATAATAATAAAACAAGATAACTTTGCTTAGTGTTGGTCTTGACCGAGAAAGTTAGCAAGGAGGGTTTAGGAAGGGCTGTGTGGACCAGATATTTGCAGTTAAAAAAAGTAATAGAGGAATACGTAAGGAAGGGTGAAAAATTGTATGTAGCCTTCTTGGACCTAGTGAAAACATGTGACAGGATTGATATGGAAGCTCTTTAGTAAGTTCTTAGAATTGATGTTGTGAGGCAATGGTTATTCGAAACAATTAAGGCATTTAATGAAAAGGTAAGTGGATGTGTGAGAGTGGAGGGGAGAGTTCAGTGAGATTTTTGCTATAGGAGAGATGATACAGGGATGTGTAATGTCACCATAGTTGGTTGGTATTTTTATGATTGGTTTAATGAGGGAAATGTACAGGGTGGTCCGAAAGTCTTGTCACCCCTACATATTGTTTTAACTTTCATTATTTTTTGTTTTGATAATATAATATCATAAAATTTTTGGTAGTGGGTGACGAGACTTTCGAACCTCACTATAGGTGCAAGACTGAAGTTATTGGAAGGGGTGGTAACATATCTGTTTGTGTATGACATTGTTGCTTGCAGATAGTGGTGGATGAGTTTTAGTGTCGGCGTGTGAGAAGGAAACAAAATTATTCCTATTAAAACTTGCAAAACAGCTCATAGTGTTAACGGCCCTTCTGAAACGGTTTACCCAACACAACCATCCAATGAGTAGCAAATGAGCTTTCAGATATTTCACTGCCAAATGTTAGTTAAAAGGAGGCATCACTATTTTAACTATTGAAACCAGTTTCATTCCCAGGCCAGTCAACTCACCCATCTGGAACCAGGAGTCATCTCCATTCTCTGCTCTGAAGGCAGTGATGGCTTGGCGCAAAGCAGAAACCACCACGTAGGAGAGGCACAGAGGAGGCTCCCCAGTAGCTGAAAAGATGGATTTTAAAGACATTTAGACTTTATTCAATAGAACCAATTATATGCATAGCTAGTCAGAGCAGGCTTTATATACCTAAGAATTTTATTTAATAAAATTGGCAACATACCAGAGAAAGAATAAAGCAAAACTATGGGAATACTACATTGAACATTTCATTTTTTACACAACCTGTTTAACAATATGATAACTATTTGCTTAGTAGTTATCGTGCTGTATATCCCAGCCAAAATAGGGAGAGAGCATTATGGACTAAAAAGCTGACCAAAGTTGAAGACATCCTGACTACAATAAAAAAAAAATTGGGCTTGGGCAGGACACATCATGTACCTAACAGATAATAGATGGCTAACTAGAACAACATAATGGCAACCTAGGGGTGATAAGAGAAGGCATGGCAGACATAACTAGGAGACGAGCCAGGAGGTTTTGCTGGTTGTCTTGAAATAATAGAGGAGTGGAGAAGTTTGGGAAAAGTTTGTCGTGCAGTGTATTCAAAGAGACTGATGATGAATCTTGGGTAAGGGATACAAGTTTTTAATCTTTGAAAGGATGTCAAGTACAGCACACGAGTTACTTCCACTAAGGAGCATGCCAAGTTGAGAGGGATCTGTCGTAGTGCTCATTTCCTGTAATAACTGAGGGATATTCATTATTAAATACTACTGCTGGAGAATACCACAACATTTACAATTCAAAAGAATCATATGAGGGAGTTAACAAGTAAAAATGAGTCTTGGCGAAATAACTGGCACTGAATTAAAAAAAAAAAAAAAGCGAAGAAGTAAAAATGGTCAAGAGAATAAATTATTCATCTCCAATATAGTGTAATGGATACAATAACCTACACTCACCTTTGGAGCCAAGAACGCCATACGGCTGCTTGGCATTTGGAAGTAAAGTTACTCTTAGATCTGCTGGTATATCCAGGGCTGTTGGTGGTTTGTATTCCTGTAAAAGATTGTACTTGGTCCATCACTGTATCCATAATACCTCAATTACATGAATAGATCTTCACTTGGTTTACTTTCCAACCTTGTTTTAACTTTGTTTTGTGGATTGAGTACTAAGTACTAGCAAGCCTAAGTAAGTAATTTTAATGTTCAAGTACTATATGCACTTCAACAACCCCATTCCTGTAAGAGGATTACAATTACCCATCTTCACTTGGAACCAGGTCATAAAATTAACAAAACTATTTCCACTCACCCATGTCCCATTTGATAGCTTTTGGCCAGTGGTGGGGTCAAACTTCAAATTCTCTGAGGTGTATAGACCCAGTCCCATAATGAATGCTCCTTCCACCTGTCCAACATCAACATATGGGTTCATGCTGCGGCCAGCATCTTCTATCACGTCTGCTCGGCGTATCTAAGCCAGAACAAAGTAGACGATTAGTTATGAAGGACTGATTAAAAATTGCTCAAAACTTTTTAGATAAAATTAATAACCATGTTACTGGAGCCTCTAAAACTTTTAACTTTTGTTTCTAGCTACAATCTACCAATTGATTGGCAAAGCAAAAAATATATAAATTTCAGGAATGGAAATACAAGAGACCCTCACCAAATACACGCCTGTCAACACATCTACTTCCACCTCAAGGCAACAAGCTGCCCAGATGTCATATCTTGGAGGGTGTTCCTTTGCAGCAGTCCTGTCAAAAGCAGAATTAGAAATTTGGATAACATTTGCGGATTTAAATTTTAACAGATGGGATAGTTAAACTTTACCCAAAACAGTCTAGGCATTATTACCTGGCTTTATTTCTACGAATATTTTTCACATGATACTAGTACAGAGGAATAAATGTTGTCCAAACAACTTCCTACAATCCTAACTTTTATTTATTTATTTTTTTTTACATTAAAAGGACACTGGCCAAGGGAAAACAAAAACATGTTAAAAAAAAGTCCGGCTTGTCGCCAGACCCTGCAAAGAAGACAGTAGGAGAAATAAAAGCAAGGGGTGGAGTTTCAGTTAACATTAGAGGTGTCTTGACACTCCTCTTTTGAAAGAGTTTAAATCATAGGCAGGTGGAAAAACAGACAAAGGAAGAGAGTTCCAGAGTTTACCAGTGTTAGGGATGAAAGAGTGAAGATACTAGTTAACTCTTGCATTAGGAAGATGGACAGAATAGGAATGAAAAGAAGTAGCAAGTCTTGTGCAGCGAGGCCACGGGAGGGGGGGAGGCATGCAGTTAACAAGTTCGGAAGAGCAGTCAGCATGCAAATAGCGGTAGAAGATAGATAAAGATGCAACATTGCGGCGGTGACTTAAAGAATCAAGACAGTCAGTTAAAAAAGGAGAGTTGATGAGACGAAAAACTTTAGACTCCACCCTGTTTAAAAGAGCTGTGTGAGTTGAACCCCCCAGACATGAGAACCATACTCCATACATGGGTGAATAAGGCCCCTGTACAGAGCAAGCAGCTGAGAGGGAGAGAAAAATGGACGCAGACGCCATAAGACACCTAACTTCTTGGAAACTGATTTAGAAAGAGTAGAGATATGAAATTGCCAGTTTAGATTTTTAGTGTGTTTAATGTGGAGGAGAGGGGAAGTTGAGCGTCATTGATGAAGAGGGGATAGTTATCTGGAAGGCAATGTCGAATAGATAGTTGTAGAAATTGAGTTTTTAAGGCATTGAACAGAACCAGGTTTGCACTGCCCCAAACAGAAACTAGTGAAAGATCAGAAGTTAGGCGTCTTATAGCATCTTGCCTTGAATCATATAATTTTTGTTGGGTTAGGTGTCTGTTGTACGACGTTGAAAAATGCATGGTGGTGTCATCAGCATTGGAGTGGATAGGGCATTGAGTCAGATTTAGGAGATCTTTTACCCCATAAATTCCCCTCCGTTTCCAAGCCCGATGCTGTGATAGAAACCTTTTGGCTTCCTCTACAACCTCAGAGATCAGTATCTGGTCCAACTAAATTTAACTTGACTTTTTTTTCCAGCACTATTTTTCCGTGTTTCATCTGACTTTTCCTTCTTATTTCCCACTATCTCCTTTTCCTAAGGTGTGAGAGCCGTTCTGAGAGAATAACAGGCTAACTAAGAGTTCAGTCATGAACGGCCAGAGGCACAGGTGCCACGGGTACGGTATACCCTCCCTCTTTCATTGCCTTTATTCACCATGGGGGTTATACACGGACTTGCCTCTGACCTCGGCTCAGAAAACTCTAACTACCCACCTGTCAACTCCCTCGTCCCTTCCACCTCCACTTGTGCCTATTTCCTTAATACCAACTCCTCCTTCCACTTCCATATTTTCCATTATAACCACCTTGGAACCGTATATACTCCCAAAACTTAAAACCACTCACCAAACCTCTACTCTGACCTCTCCTTGCTCCCTAACCCAGACTGTCCCCTCCTCCTCTCACCCTTGCCCACGTCCATCTTCTACCCCTAATCAATTTCCTTTATCTAGCCTCTTTGGTCCTCACCTATGGAACAAATGCTTCCATATCCCTGCTCATGCTCCCTACTCAGTAAAAACTTTCTAATTAAAAAAATATGAAAAGAAAGGTAGGAAGGGTGACCTGACCTTCCTTACATGACCTGACAGATCTCGACTAGTCATTGTTGACTCAGAATCACACGCTCAAGCTATGCTCACCCTCAAATACTTTGATGGGAAACCTTTCCCAATGTCCTCTGATTTCCAACCGAACACTTGTACTGATACCGTTTTCATGCCCCATGAAATGTGCCCAGTGGGTGTCAGTTGACCCGACTGTTCTTCTGACCTCTTTGAACTGGTTACAGAAGAGCATTATTGCTAATTTATCCTGCTTTATCATTAACCCTCGTGGCCATTGCAGGTATCCAGCAAATATTGCAAATATTACATTCAAAGGACAAGATCTTCTTGACAGTATATACATAGGTGGGACCTTCTGCAAGGTTAAACCTTACATTCCTCTCCCCATCCAGCAAAATACTGTAGATCTAGCCTATGTTGCTCTCTCTGTGCCTCACCTGACCATACCCGTACAAACCGACCCTCAACAAAACGCTTCTGCGCAAACTGCAACCATGTTTTCTTCTGAGGCTCTCCTGTCTACAAATTTGAATTGGAGGTTGCTACCCTCTACCTCAAACATGGCGTAACACTCAAAGAAGATACACAAGAAGCCAGTCTCAGTGGCTTTCGACACTACTAAATCACATCTTCCTTCCTCTATTCATACCTCTTCCTCTTCCACTCCTCTTGTTCCTCCTTCATCAAGTACAATTACCTCTTCCACTGTTATTGCCCTCTCTTCATCCCCCTCTTGTCTCTCACCCTTCCACTTCTCTCATATCTCCTGTAGCTTCTTGAGTGCCAGTGGCTAATCACCCCAACCTCTACTCCTTCAACTTCACACCCTGCTCCTCTCCCATGTCATATTCGTACACAAAACACCAAGTGTCACTCCTGTGTTTCCCTTCCAAGACAGTCTACTGATCCTACTTCATCCGTAATCACTAAAACTTCTTCCCTGCAACCTCCTGCCAAAAAATTTTTTACTCCCACTGTCTTTACTCCTCCTTCCTCTATGGACACCATCTCTGAGATTGAAGCCTTATTTGCAAAACCTTTCATTAATGTTTCATTTCTTTTCCCATCCTCTACCTCATCACATTCGACTTCAGATACAGCCTCTGTGTTCCAGCAGTTCATCTTTGCTCTGCCATTTGCCTTTTAGGTTAACATAGTACCATATGACCTCTGATGTCTGGCGCTTACTCTATTCGCATTAATTCACTCTTTCCCCATTTCTCTTTCTCATTTTTCTTAACACTCCCTCTTACCAGTAACGTTCGCTCAGATCTACATCATGATCCAAACAGTGCTTCACCAACTGCAGCCACGTTGGTTCTTCCCCAGTGTCCTTCTTTATCTTCTCTTTTTCAACATCCATGCGCTGTTTAAGGGCCGTGCTTGCCACTCTCACACCCTGGGGATATAGTAAGACTTAGCAATTTATACAAATAAAGCACACAAAAATTAACCTTTCACTTGCTTGGTAGAGGGGCCCTATATCTCCAGCATCTATTTTACACCTTGCCTAGGCAGGAAACATTTACTATTGGATGTTGGTAAGTAATATAATCACTTGATATAGCTCATCTATTTTACTCACATGTGCACAGAGGTCAGTGCCAAGGCAGGCACCAGTGACAGAGGAGTTTGCCCCGACCATTGTGTCTGAAGCCTTGACAACCACCTGTGCCAGTGGGATACCCAGTGTGTAGGCAACTACCTGGGCCACCTGCAGAAAGAAAATCTTAATAACCTACAATTTTGTTTGTCTCCATTGCAAGGGTCTCATTATGAAAACAAAATTCTACATGGAAATCAGTTTTGTGTCCAGGTAACTCATCCCAAACCACACCTAACTTGAATGCTCCCTGCCATACCTTGGTGTTAATGCCTTGGCCCATTTCAATGCCTCCATGGGAGATAGCCACTGTTCCGTCATGCTCATAGATGCTGACTTGGAGACCATAGCGGAAGATTGGAGGGTAACCAAAGCCATAGTACTCTGGCATTACTGCAATGCCACGTTTCTTCCATCTGTTACTCTGGAATGGTTAAAGAAAAAATTGATGTATATTTTATCAGAAAAAGGAAAGTAACTTGTAATAATATTGAGTGAAGGTGAAGTTCCAAAGAAGAAGACTAAGAAATAATAGGAAACATCCTAGAGAGTTTAGAAAAAGATAATTAAAAGAAGGAGGGAGACTTTAATTGAAGTGAAGTATAATATAATGAAATATAATAAGAAAAATTCTAGTTACGATGAATAGACCAAAACTGGAATATGTAGAAGTATTATGGTCCCCTCAAGAAAAATTAAGTTAAAATTGGAAACAATATAAAGAATTGCAACTAAGATGGTGCCAGATTTGGAAAAGCTAACAAATTAGGAAAGATGAAAAGAAATGCAACTCACAACACTAAAATAAAGAACAGAAAGAGGAGACTTAATTGAAATA
>JAPQNM010000017.1:13391245-13421245 GCA_029783475.1 Metacarcinus magister
CTTCAAACATCCCTCTCACTACCTTAGTATCCAACACATCCTTCCTCAATTTCTCGTCCACTGTTATGTAATCAATCATACTCTTCTGTTCACACTATCTCTCTTCCATATGTATCTGTGGATCATTTAATGCAGCAAAAAGGTGTATGCTAAGAACAACTTCCTTTTCGCACATGTATCCACTAGGTACTCTCCTTTTCATTCACTCCATCCACATCCCATTTCTCCACCTGCTACCTCACTATTTCCAACCCTTCCATTCATATCTTCAATTAAAACTCTTCTAATCTTCATCAGACACTCATTCACACTGTAGTGACAACACACATACACACACACCTACATACCCAGGTGCACACACACCCAGAGCCTATAATTACCTCCCTCGAGACCGCGGCTGAGGTCGAGATTACTGACCTCACACCACCTGTCCTGACCGGACGCTATATGACCTCCCACAGACACAGGACACGAGAGGCCAGTCTACCACCACACACAGTCCAGGCAACACCTCCAGCATAGTGTCTGGGAGCCCCACGTCGGGGCTCCCCAGACAACACACACGCTCACCTTCCCTGGGCTCTGTCTACTTGTGTACAGCCAACGCTGCAGAAATAAACCAACTAAGCCACATTCGTCTGTTGTCCAACCTTTGTGTGTACGTAACCCCCAAACCTCAACATTGGTGACCCCCGGAGTGACACACATTGGAATGACAGACGATCCGCCGCCCACGCCCACGCTGCCTCACGTCCCAGCATGACGCGCCACCACACTAGCCGCCTCACGTGCCTGCCGCGGCCTCCTGAAGCCTGTTGCTGCCTCTGACTCTACCCCTGCCCCTGCCGCTGCTCAACCTGCCGCAGCCTCGCAGCTCCTGCCGCTGATCCAAGGTGCTGCACCTACTGCCGCCCACGCAACCGCAGCACCGCAGCCTTACAGCCTCGCACCCTCCGCAGCTTTGCAGCCACGCAGTCGACACTTCATGCCGCCAGGATCACTCCAAGCCGCCTCTCTCCTTCACCAAAACAATAATTGTATATAATGTTTTCTCTATGTACTATGTAATATTTTTTCTTTGTGGGGGAAGGGGGGTGATGTAGTGACAACACACATACACACACACCTACATACCCAGGTGCACACACACCCAGAGCCTATAATTACCTCCCTCGAGACCGCGGCTGAGGTCGAGATTACTGACCTCACACCACCTGTCCTGACCGGACGCTATATGACCTCCCACAGACACAGGACACGAGAGGCCAGTCTACCACCACACACAGTCCAGGCAACACCTCCAGCATAGTGTCTGGGAGCCCCACGTCGGGGTTCCCCAGACAACACACACGCTCACCTTCCCTGGGCTCTGTTTACTTGTGTACAACCAACGCTGCAGCAATAAACCAACTAAGCCACATTCGTCTGTTGTCCAACCTTTGTGTGTACGTAACCCCCAAACCTCAACAACACCATTCCAGAATTTCATCTCCTCTCTACCCTTATTATTTCTCGCATTTACAGGTGCATCCATGTAAATTTCACTATATCTTTCCAACAAACTGCCTGCACTATCCTAAACCCCTTCCATCTATGTGCCTCTATGCCTTGCCAAATCCCTGAAGTTATAAGGAATGCATACCTTCCTTTCCCCATCCCTTGCCTTTCTCATCCACTGCACATTACACCACTCCTTCTTACATCTCATCCAATACTTCACTCACTACCCATCATACAATCTATTAATCCACAACCTTTTATATGGGTTTCTTGTACCCCCATAATGTCCAACCTTCCTCCCTCAAAACTCTGCAATAATTCACTTATTCTTAAAGCACTTCCAGGGCACGGTGGAGGCTCCTCTCTACTCATAGTCATTTTTTCCTTCTCACTATGGGATAATTGGCAGCTGGTAAAGATAATTCAGTGCTCTACCGAAGGGACACGGGCCACAGATAGTCAGGTTAAGATTCTAAAACCAACAGGTGATGTTCGTTGCACTGGTCCCATTTGTTCCACCATAACAGGTGTACTAACAGCTCAACCACATGGAGGTGGGGATGAGGTAAGGTATTACCTTTACGAGGGGTACCTCTGGTTACTAGTATTTCTTCAAAATAGCTTGAAAAGTTGATACTAGGAACTTTAATTTGAATGTTAGACAAATAATAATAAATATGGAGACAGAACAATATGAGATAAATTCAAGTGTGGACACACACTTGTGCACATGCAAAAGTAATATGGTCCCTGCACAAGAAAAAACATGTGTTGAAATTGAAAAGAATACACAAAATTGCAATTAAGATGGTGCCAGAATTGGAAGACCTAATATATGATGTAAGATTAAAAGATATGCATCTAACAACACAAAAAGAAAGAAGAGAAGGAGGTGACTTAATCACAATACATAAATTGATGAACAACCTGGAGAAAACAGATAGAAAAGACATGATATTGAGAAGAAAAGGAGCGGCTAGAAATTTGAGGGGACACAAGAAAAAAATTGTAAAACGGAATTTGCTTGAACGATACAAAAAAAGTAGTTTTCCCCAAAGAAGTATAGATATTTTGAATGGACTCAAGGAAGAGGTGATAATGGCAAACAATGTACATCAACTGAAGAAAAAACTAGACAAATACAGTGCTGCCTTGCATTACGAGTTTAATTCGTTCCATGACCAAGCTCGTCCTACGATTTGCTCGTTTTGCAAATCAGTTTTCCCCATTGAAATTAATTGAAATATAATTAATCCGTTCCAAGTCCCAAAAAACATCCAAGAAAATTTTGTGTGTTTCAAAACAGAAAATATGTAGATAGAAGACTAATGACAATTATAAAAACATAATACAGGGTAAAGATTCGTTTCCTTAACCACTCGATATCTTCTTACCTTTATAATGCACTGCAAATTCAATCTCAGAAACTTATTCAGACTCAAACAGTTATACAGCTGAATTACAGAAAAAAATAATATATAAATATATTTTTTTTTTTCTTTTTTTTTGCTTTGGTTAGCTTTAGTTAGGTTTCGTTACGTTTAGTTAAGTTTTTTTTTTTTTTTTTCTATATCATAAGCCGTTGGCGCCAGTAGGCTTTTATGGAGGCACAAATGGACTTGCCTCTGCCTGTTATTTGGCGTAGGTTTTTAGATTTTTTATAGTGACGCCTCGAAAGTTTACGTTCTCGCTTGAATATGTTGAGAACGGAGGGAGGCTAATCGCTGCTAAAGCCTCAAATGCATATAAACATTGTAAGTCCCGTCTGAGGACAGTATGGCAGCAATTTGGGTAGTCTTTGGCCACTCAGCGGTGATATTAAATAATGAAAAGTGGCCAGCGGATATCGGAGGATCGAATCCGGGACCCTAGATTGTCATGCCCGAATGCTGACCACTGTTAGTTAGGCTTATGCTATGTTAATTTAGAAGCTATCAAATGTTTTCTATGACTGAAAGTAGGGGGTTTTGTGAGGTGCAGACGCCATGTTCTTTGGTAGCCACATGCCATTCTGGTGAAGATGTAAAAATTTACCCCCTTAAAATTGCTTTTTCAGCATAACCTTCCCAGAGCTGCAGTTAAATAAGCCTAGCCAAAACTAACCCAACCAAACCTAACTAAACGTAACTAAACTTAACTATAAGCCTAACGTAAAAAAAAAAAATTAATAAATTAGCATTTTTTTCTCGTAATTCATCGGCATAACTGTTTGGTGTGATCTGAACAGGTATCTGAGATTGAATTTGCAGTGTATTATAAAGGTAAAGAAATATCAAGTGGTTAAGGCAACTAATCTTTACCTAATATACAGTCAAAGAGAATGCAAAAAAAATAATATAAATTGGTTTTATTGATTTAATTTAAAGATGGCATGATTTGTGCGTGAGGAAGACGATGGAGCAGTGGAGAAGGAGGAGTTCCTTTCTCATGTTTATCAATGATTTCCTTCTTAATTTCTATCGTTATTAGCTTTTTCTTTTTCTCAGAACTTTTGTTTGCACTAGTCTTAGGACCCATGGTAACACAACTACAGTAATTATTATAAAATAATAGCAAAACTACGCACAAAAATAAAAGAAAAACACTGGGAAAACACAATACGGATGCTTCCACAAGATATCCACGTTAACTGAGCGAGCGGTTCTCACGGTTGTCAGGAGAGTGTCTGTGAGCCTAGCAGTCACTGTATGAACCACGCTCATAGTGCGGATTTAAACTCGTAAAAAAAAATAAAAATTTTACTCGAGCCTCGGCTCGTTCTACAAATTACTCGTTATATGGTGCACCCGTAATGCGAGGTTCCATTGTATAGATACCGAGACAGGACCACACGAGTGTAGCTCAGGCCCTGTATACTACAACTAGGTAAATACACACTGTTCTTACCTGTTAGAAGTAACACCAAGTACTTGTGCAGCAGAAGCCTGGGTTTCAGTGGGCCATTGTGTTGGGCTGAAAACATCATATCCATCCTCTGTGGGGACCACTCGGGCAGCATGTGGTTCCATATTAAAGTGGTACTGGCTTCCCTGGTACAGCTCCCCCTTCAAATGGTGAGATGCAGCCTTCAGCTGGCCTGGTCAGGCAAAAGTAAACAACCATTATTTTAAAATAATTTCATGCATAACTTTATTAGTACTTGAACATTTAGTGTATGATGCAATCTTTATGTAAATTAGACATTCTACTACATTTCATCTTTTCACCCTTAAGGAATGGAATTTTTTTCTTCAAAGTACTATATCTGAACCCTAAATGGCTACCCATTTTAATAGGGATATTTTCCAGGTATAGAGATATAGACATCACAGAAGGTTTAACACCAAGGAAAGAAAAAAATTGCAGGATGGTATAAACTGGTGCAATCAAAATCACTGGGGTTGTCAATACACTAATTGTATTCAGGACTTTGTGCATTATGAAGTGGCTGGGATAAAGTTTGCCTGGTGTAGACAATTAATTCCACTGTATATATTTGCATTATGCTGCTTCCTATTACAGTAATTGAAGGATGTACCTTCAGGGTCTCCAAGGACTGCTGGCTCTACCTTGCCAGTGATAAAGTTAATGGCAAGCTCATCCCGACCTCCCTCAGCCAATGCATCCTTGATTGTGACAACAGGCTTCTTCATATCTTCATAGTTCACCAACACCATCCGGGCCGCACGAACTGCTGTGTCTCTGTCCCGGGCCACTATAAGACCCACAGGTTGGCCAGCATACTTGGATCTTTCCTCCACAAATACCTATGATTGGAGGCAGGGATGAATCATCTGAAGATAGCTAATACAGTGCAACACAAGCAATAAGACAATGAGCACAAAAAACTGAAAACACAATCTGTTTGGCCACAGAAAAGTGTACCCACAGAATACAACTTTAGGGTTCTTTCACATCTACTGATCAGTAGTAGTGTACTCACAGGGTCAGGAAATTTACCAGCATTGACAATAAAGCTGTTCTTTCCAGGAATGTCAACAGCAGTCACAAAAGTCACCACGCCATCCAGTCTGAGAGCCTCTGAGGCATCCACATTGGTTATCTTAGCGTTTGCATGAGTGGTCTGAACCAGGGCCCCATGGAGCTCATTGGGCAGGTAAGGGACGTCATCAAGGTATGTTGCTTCACCTGTAATAGATAAATACACTTGATTATCCCTATGACTAATAGCAAACTTGTGGCCATATTGTAAGGATCATAAAATATAACAATAATAGTCATTGAAATGATATTGCATTTGTATTGTGGTCACCTCTATTACAACTGCTTTAGCACAAAATCTGGTAATATCTACTCACCAGAGATTTGAGTGGCAGACTCCAGCTTTGGCACAGGCTCTCCTACAGGCCAAGCTTCCTGGTCCATGTCAAACTCCTGGAGGCTGGAGGACAGGGGCCGCACAATATTTGGTCCAGCACTGGCCAACTCAGGCTTCACTTTGTTACCCAGAAATCCTACAATAGCCTTGTACAGAAGAGCTTGGGAAAGGCTACGGCGGTAAGCAGGGGAGGCATCCTGTAAATGGCTGTCTGGCTGCACCTCTCGGCCAAGTATTTCTGCAGCTTGCACTACTGTAGCCTCATCAGTCAGTCTCTTCCCTGTCAGGAAGTTCTCCGTTTCAGTAGCATGGATAAAATTTGGGTTGATACCCCCAAGGAGGATGGAGGGTTTGTGGGTGACCTTGAAGCTATCTGCTGATTCCACCTCCACTCTAAAGCAGGCATTGACATGGGCATGTGCATTGACAGCACGTGGTGTGATCTTGAATGTCCGCAGCTGTAAAGATGTGTTCAGGAGTGGTTTGTCTGAAGGGTATAATTTTTTCTCTCCCTTCATTTCTTTTCCTTATATATATGAAATATATCTACTCTGTTTCTCTTTACTACTCCTACCTTCCTCTCTTCTTCTATTGCCCTTACCTTTGTGTTGGGTGATGCACGTGGTAGTGTCACAGAGAGGATGACTTTTTTGAACATATCAGTTCTGAGGAATTGTTCAAGGCCCATGTGGGTGGTGGAGGCATCGGCAGCACTGCCTATGGTCAGCTCTGCCTCAACAGCAAGAAGTGTCAAGAAGATATCTGACTGGAACCCTTGATGAGAATGCTTCAACATCAAATTGCCAGCCCAACTGCCTGTCTGCTCAGAAAAAAATACTTTTGTAACCATTGTCGACCACTGTATTCATAAACTGTACCTACAAAATTTATCAAAATACAGAGTATAACTGTCATCATCATCATCAGTCTCCCTGAGTCTATTGCAGGACAAACGGTACAACGGTCACAGGCCATTAATTCACATTTTTCATAGAGTGTGCTGCACATTGTAGCAAGTAAGTTGAGTTCACCATGATACAGATAGCTGTGCTGACAAATAATATTTTTAGTGTTCAGGAGTTTGAGTACAACACTGGACTGTATTAAAAATCCTGTCTCCAAAGATTTAGAATATGCACAAGTGATAAAATAGATGAAAAAATCGTCTATATATTTACCACTCTTAATTGTCCAAAAATCCACCAAAGGACCAAAATAGATATCTGGCCAAGTTCAAATTGCTTGGAAAAAAAGTTACAAACAGTACTTCTGAGCAGATAACTGACTTCCACAGTGTTGAAAAGTTGCTGCAACTTAGACTCACATTCCTGACTGTTACATTGGCGACCATCTGCCAATGTTTGGCAAGAACCTCTAGGTAGTGGAAGTCCTGTTGTGCCTTGGCCATGTGCTGGAACACCTCTATGGCCCGGGCCAGGCTCACATTGGCCCCGAGCTGCACTGGTACATCCAGCGAGGTGGTGTACAGCTCTTCAATGCCATCAGTAGAGATGTAGGCTGAGTATGGCCCATCATTCTTGAACACTCCTGTTACGGGAAAGGGGACTGTAGGACCACTCTTCAGCACTGCATTCTACCTGATATTCACTAATGTAAGGTGTCCCCTACCTGATGCAAAGTGTGGACACCTAGTTGCAGAATTGTGAACTAAGTGCTGATTTCACTGATCACTATTGATTGAACACTGTACCACATGACAATCAATCAATGAATACTAATCCCTGAATATCCAACCCAAAATTTTGCTTCAATGTAAATGGGCTGAAAGATGGAAGAAGAAGAATGGTAGTTGAATGTTTTCTGAGAGGGAAGGTAGATGTTTAAGGCCTGAGTGAAATCCATCTGAGTGGTCAGGATGCATTTGAATACAGAAAAGGAAATTAAGATGGTATGTGGAAAGGTATGATTGGTGGGGCTGTGTAGACAGGATTGGATGAAAGTTATAAAGGAATAAAGTAAGGAAGGTTGTGCAATTCTAATGTCTAATGAAAGCTTTGGAATACAAGCGGGTGTGTGGCAAGGATGTGTTATGTCCCTGTGGCTGTTCGTGGGTGGATGGTGTTATAAGAAAGCAATGGTTGGTGATGTTAGAGTTAAAATGTGTGTAAGTAGCTGTAAAAGAGTGTTGAATACAATTTTTTTTGGTAATGATACAGTTCTGATTACCGAAGATGAGAAATGGAAGATGAGAAAGGATTACAAATGCTGTTAAATGCGTTTGACAGTGTGCAAAAGAAGTATTTTTAAGGAGAATATTAACAAAAGTAAGGTGATGGTGTTTGAGAGAAATAAAAGTGATGTAGTTGATTTTAGTTGCCCACTAGGATAAGAGTGCAATTAGGCTAAATGGAGAAAGAATAGAAGAGGTACATCAATCTAAGTATTTTGGTTCGATCCTGTGCAGCATTAGAATATTAAAGATTAAACGAGAAAAAAACAGCTGTACAAGGAAGGAAGGTGGTTGGATCCCTAGAACATAAATTGAAAGAGAGGACGGTATGTACAAAAATGAAAAAGGGACTGCGTGCTGAAATAATTGTACGGACAATCATTAATGCAAGTGAGACCTGGGTGTGGAATGAAAGTCAAAGATCAAGGAAACTGAGTTACCTGAGAAGAATCTGTGAGGAAAGGAAAATGGATAGTGAAAGTAATGAAAATGTTTGACAAATATGGTATGTGTAGTAAAGGTGTAGGAATGAAATGTGGAGTGGTTGAAAGTCAAATGCAGAAACCTAAAAGGGTTTGGCCACATAGAAAGAATGCCAGGGGGTTGTTATGTTGCCTTATTCATTTGTAGGGTTAAGTTTATTCAACTAAACATTTCATTTTTTATTTTGTATTTATTATAATTATTTTGTGTAGATGTGTATGATTATATCAAGTGTAATTATTTATTTTACGTTCGTTGTGGTGAAAGGGAGTGGGGCTTGGTTTTAGCGCCGTTTTCCGCATCCCCTGGAGGTCTCTCGCAGAAAAAAAAGCTTTGGGTGGTAGATGTGTCGGGAAGCGGGCGATGTTTTGGAGGAAGTTTTGGGTTTGCTCATAGCCTGAGAGCATCAGAAAGTTTGTGGTGTCGTTGTTAGGATGTAGTGGAGTTATAGAAGTGATGTAGGTGTTGTCAGAAGCTTCTGTCTTGGTGTTTGATGTAGTGTAGTGGTGTGGTGAAGTGTGGTAAAAAGGGAGTGATGAATTGGTGTGGTGAATTGGAGTAAAGGTGGTGTAGTGTTGTCTAGGGAAGACACAGGTGATTACTGGGGATTGGGGTGAGATCACGCCCACGTGTGGTGAAGGATTATTGAGGTGTTGGGGCGCCTTGGAGAATAATATGTGATGTGAAAATGTTTTGATGTATTGTGGTGTAATGTTATGATATTAAGTAGCAGGAAATTTGAGTTATATGGTAACTTGTACATTAGTCAAGTGGACTTTGTAGTGTGATTTTGTATCAAGGAGAATACTAATAGCCATATATGTGATATTGTGGAATGTGAGAATTTAGATAAAACAAAGAAGAGAGAAAGTTAGGTTGGAGGATGTGGTGAATGTTAAAGAAAATTTAGTTAAAAGGGGAAATTACAGAAATTTGAGTTCCGTAATTCTTTTGTATTTTATTATTATTATTCATTTTGTGTATTTTGTCATCTTTATTTCAATATATTTGTTTTGTTATAGTTAGAGTGTAGTTTAGTTCCTTCCCAACTTAAACCTAATTGATACAGAAAGAGTAATCAAGGAAGCAGTGAGAGGAGGTTATGAAAGGTATGAGTAGTGGTGGTAATGTATGTGCGATTCGGATAAGTTAGGCGGATAATTTAGTATCCCTAATATCCTGGCTTTTAAAACTCCCTCAGATAGGTATAACGTCTACCCTCTGTTAGGGAGTAAACCGGGTCGTAACAGGGTGAAATGACAGTGTACGTGACTGAAAGATAGAGGCGGTAGATGTAAGAGGACGACCCAAAATAAAACTGAGAGGACAGTGCAATAGTACGTGAAAGAAAGGAGAGAGAGAGAGGAGATTAAGAGGATTAGAGTATGAAAGAAAGGAATGTAAGGAAACTCTTCTACAGTGGCATTCCATGGAAGGTGGGGTGTAGTTCCTAGGAACAAGCATTAAATAGATAGATAGATATAGAAACTGGTTACTAGTCTTTCTTCAGCACTACCTTGACCAGTGTTGCCAACAACGATCCGGTATTTCTCCTCTTCACCAATGGTCTTCAGAATATTGTACATGCCCTGAAATCAACGGCTTTTGTAAGAAACTTGGGATATTGAAACTATAAATTTCTTGCCAACTTACATAAACACAACACAAATTTGATAAAATTACACAATGTATCTGGATATTTGACATGACATTGAAGAACATAGTCAACAAATATTCTTTCATAATTTAACATTAAGAGCAGCATGGTTACTTAATTTTCTTAATTCCTCAAAGTTCCTGAGACAATGATTCTAATTAACTTGCCTATTTATGCATAATCAAGACTGTCTTCAATCACCCAATCTTCATTAAAATAATAAATAAAATAAAACCACAGTTTCACTACAAAAATAATATTTTCTTCCAAATACTGACAATATAAGAAGTCATCATTTGAAATAGTTAAGATATCCATCTCCTACTGTAGTGGTAGCAAACCAACCTACTGAATTTGCATTACACAGAGGTTGAAGCATATTTAAAAATTTCCAATTTCATGACACAGGACAAAAGGATGTCTCCAAGACACTCACACTTATCTTGGTTGGCCGGAACCAGCGGACAGAGCCAATGGACAACTGGAGTTCCCCGGGACTGTCAGAAGATGGAGTACTTGCGTTCTTCTTACATCCATCGTTTACCCTTCCCTTACAGCCATCACAGCCATTAGTGCCGTTCTTCTCACAGACTCCATTGTATGCCTCCTAAATAGGATAAAAAATATGTTTTTTCCATTTTACAATTGCCATAAGGTGGTCTATATTTTTGTAAATAAATAAGAGAATATCATTACTGGTGTCTGCACAAATAAGTACATGCAAGTGCACACACCTCTATGTCCACAAGTCTATTCTTAAGGGTAGGGTCTGCATCCACTGCCATGGATTTGAAGGCATCCAGGATGGGCCGGTAGCCAGTGCAGCGACAAATGTTACCGTCCAGAGATGCCTCGACCTTGGCAGAGGTGAGCGGTTCTGACCCCTTTGTCTGGCTGGAATAAGTATGAGTATATATAAAGGTCTTAAGTTATCAAATCAGGTGAAAGGCTACATACAAAAAATGAAGAAGACATTTCCTAAAAACATGAATCTAATAAGTATTGTTTACAATGTGAGCTTTAAGTTTTTATCTCCTATTATGTTGCTTGCTTCAATGGAACTAATACATGAAATGCAAAATGGTTATATAATACTTTGTGCAATAGCATTGGTACAAATGAATTATTTTAACATGCATTATTACGAGATTCAACCAATTTAATCACAATAAGGTGTTGGAAATAAAGAACACTGGCAAATAGGAATACATGTCACATAAACAGTATTGGTGTGAATGTGGCTGAAGGAAGGCATCTTATGTCTCATGCTACAGAGGAAGAATACACTAATGAAATATAACAATTACAGTATGCAGTAATAATAGTGAGAACTAGTAGTTTACCTGGTCAAGTGTACAGTAAAATTCAAACAGAAAAGGTACAAAAAATTAAATAATGTCAAAGACGAACAGGCAAGGTTTAAGCCACAACCATAAGGTAGACTTGTTACCAGTAAAAAATGGAAGAAAATTAAATTAAAATAAATACATGTATGACATATACTCTGGATGTGAAGGTGTAGTGACGGAACAGTCAACATCAATCAAACTCCACTTGTATCTTGGTGATCAAGGCTCGCGCTGGCGCTCGCCATTTTCGCCATATTTGATAAATTAAAAACAATGACGATAATTATATCTCATCGGCGAATGTTCTTGGCGACAGTATATTGTATTCTGTATTTAAACAAAAAATTTGGCTACAGTTTTTCTAAGTTGGCTACAAGTTTTAAATGTCCAGAGCATGCCCTGGTGATCATTATGGTCTGATTAGTAAGGCGTCAGTAAGCTGAGTGTACTGTCAGGGGTTTAATCCCTCGGTACAACCTCTTCATGACTACCTTATTCATTAAGATACATTTCTCAGTGTTTCTAAACACTTACATTATAGTGGTGGCAGAGGTGGGATCGCCAGTGAAGTTTGTACGGTAGTATGTGCCATTAATACTGGTTATCTCGTATCATGGCCCCAAAGAAAACACTATCACTAGAAAGAGAAAACCTAGAAATGTCGAAATACAAAAAAAATATTAAAAAAAGGAGGGACAGTAAACGTTGCCTAAACTCCGCTTGGACCTTGGTGATCATTATGTTCCGATGTGTAAAGTGTTGGTGTGCTGAGTGTACTATCAAGGCACAGCCATCTCATGGCTACCTTAATTCTTTAGATAAATTTATCAGTGTTTCAAAACAGTTAGGTAAAAGAGAAACAATGAAGAAGGGTGAAAACTATTTTGTGTAAGGTTTGTGTGTATGGAAAGGAGAAAATAAGGATTTATTCTGCTTTGCCCATCTCCTTAAGAGGTCTTAATAACTATTAATAATCAATAATCTCAAGAGGGGTCTCAATAATTACACTTACCCATACATGGTCATGATCATACCCGGAGAACAAAAGCCACATTGGGTGCCATAAAAGCCATGCAGAGCCTTCTGAATGGAGTGGTAACCTGTGTACCGGTTCCCCAGACTTTCCACGGTCTCTATCTTCCATCCTGCACAGGCATACACCAGCGCCTGACACTGCAATACCAAAAAAAACTCAATTATATGTTTATCCACCCCAAATTTTTGGCACAAGACTGAAATATGTACAATGTATTACTTAAGTATTCTTTTTACACTACTCACATCATTTTGGAAGCGCTACATCACTTACTTACTTTATATATTTTTATGCTCTTCGCTTTGGGTAACTGTATCTGCTGATATCTTTCTTATATCTTATTTTCCATTCATTATTTTTTCAGTGTGTATTTATTTACTTAGTTGTAGTATTCATGGCCTGAGCTACAGTCGTGTGGTCCTGTCTCCGTATTTTTATTTGTCCAGTTTTTTCTTCAGTTGTTGTACAAGGCGGTCCGAATGTCTTGTCACCCCTTACCAAAAAGTAATGACAACAATAAAACGGGCGTCTCCTGTTCTTTCTTTTATACTCTATATGTTTTTTTTACGTAAACCTCATACATGTCGGGTTATTTCAAAATATATATGATTTATGTCAAAAATTTGGTGAAAATTTCCACACCTCGGAATCTCATGAATGTTAGTTTGTTTTCCTACAATAACTTTAAAACCATTAGTCATACAGGAACATTTACTTAACAAAAAGTATTGCAAATTTAGGTATCTATAACCTTTATATAGCATAATAACCAACAAATAATTAAAGTTAAAACAATATGTAGGGGGTGACAAGACTTTCGGACCACCCTGTACATTCTTGGCAATTATCACCTCTTTCAGTCCATTCCAAGTATATATACTTTGCTAGGGAAAGCTGTACTTCTTTGTCATTCAAGCCAATTCCTTTTTGCAATCTTTCTTTATTTGTGGCCACTCAAATATGTAGTCTCTTTTCTTTTTTATTATAAATCTCTTATATCAGGTTTTTCCAGGCTGTTCATCAATCTATATATTGTAATTAAGTTTTTTCTCTTTCTTTAAGTGTTATTAGTTGCATTTATTTTATTTTTTTCTATTATGTTAGGCCTCTCAAATCTAGTACTATCTTAGTTGCGAGTCTCTGTACTCTTTCTAATTCCAACACACATTTTTTCTTGTAAAGGAATCATATCACTTCTGCATATTCTAGTATTGGTTTAACCAGTTTAGTCACAATTTCTTTAATCATATCTTTATCTAGGAAATGAAAAGCTATCCTTATATTTTTTAGCATCACGTATGTGTCACCAAATATGTTAGCTATATGTTTCTCAGGTATTAAGTTGTATTACCACTTTGAATCTTTCTATTCTTTTTCTATTCATATAATATTTTGTCCTAACTTATATATATGTCCATGTGAGTCACTTAACTTTTTCACATATCTAATATATGACATTTTTTTTTCATTAAATTCCACTTCCCATGTCTTACTCCATTCATATTTCTTGTTGATGTTATTCTTTAACTCCTCGCAATCCTTGAGTTTTCTTTTTATCTTTCCTAGTAATTTTACACAAGCTGCAAACAGACTCACGTAACTGCTTACTCCTTCTGTAATGTCATTTATATATAATAAAAACATTATTGGTGCCAAAACTTATCCCTGTGGTACTCTATTTCTTGCTTCTTTTCATTCCTCTACCATGCTTTATCACTTTTCTTTATAGATCTTTCACATTTAATTAAACAAATTTTATTTTTGTTTTTTGTTTTTACTTTATTAAATGGAATATATGTCTTGACTTCTTGTTCGCATATCATCAGGAAGAAATCAAATTTTCTTGAACGTTCTTTAATTCCTTAATTTTCATTGCAGTATAGTTTGATTTTGCAGAATTCCTTCTTTTCTTTTTATAGGATTCCTCCTGTTTGTTTTCCATATCTCACTTTATTTAAATTTCTTGAACCATATTGTCACTCCATTATAATATCATATTATAATATAATTACATATTTGTTAGTTACTGTCAGATGTACAACATGGGTGCCAGTGGGTGTCTTGGGCAGACTAGAGGGGGACCACAGTCTTGCAATGCTCGCCTGACCTGCTCAGAGGAGGACGTGCTGCTACTTGCTCGCGCTAACAAGGGATACCAGGTTGTATTTATCCATAACAGATATTTTATTGTGTTTTAGTGCGTCAACACAAGGGATACCAGGCTATATTGTTACCATAACAAGTATTTTATTGTGTTTTGTGTGTATTTTTGGGCAAAATTATTTAGATGGCTGAGTGTGTTGTACTCAATATAGGCGAGGGGGTTACAGGTATGGAGGGTGGAGTAGTGAGGTGTGGTTCCTGTGGAATGGAGAGACAATGGATGGTAAGTGAATGTAAGTTGTGTGAAGTGTTAGCTAGAAATGTAGCTTTAGAAGAGGAGGTTAAGGAAGTGAAAGTTTTGTTGGCACAGACGAGGCAACAGATGCAAGAGGTAAGGCGGGAAGTTAGCGTCAGGTCACGAGCGTCAGGTCAGAGACAGGGGGGGGGATAGTTGGAGGGTTGTGGATAGGGGAGGGAAAGGGAGGGTGAGCCCTCCCTTGTCTGAGGTGGAATTTCCTCCCCTGTGTGAGGTGGAGTGTAGCAACAAGTTTGGGTTGTTAGCTACACAGGAGGAGGAAGAGGTCGTGATAGAAGTAGGAGCAGGAGAAGGGGACAGGACACCCAAGGCGAAGATAGTGAGGAGGAAGTTAGATGGGAAGGAGAGGAAGGAAGGTGGGAAGGTGAGGAAGGACAGGGAAAGGTTAGAAGGGTCGCAGGAAGTGTTAGTTCTGGGTGACTCCAGGATTAAATATTTAGATGAGACTTTCTGTGAGGCCGACAGGGAGAGGAGGATGACGTGTTGTCTTCCTGGGGCTGGAGTGCAGGACGTGGTAGAGAGAAACAGGAGGATAGTGGAGGGGACGGGAAAGGAGGCGTTAGTGGTGGTTCACGTGGGAGTGAACGATGTAGGCAGGGTAAGGTCAGAGGAGCTATAGTCTGACAGATCTTAGACTGCGCATAGGGTGTGGCCATGACGGGAATTACCCTTGGTACACTGGTGCCACGTGTCGAGATTTGCGCGCAAATTCAAAATGAATTTCGTATTTCAAAAAATTTTAAAGAGGCATCTGGCAACCTCCGGGTGCGGACTCACACACACACACACACACACACACACACACACAGATCGGCAATCTTAAATGTGTTTCTTTTCGAGACGTAGCCTTTAACTTAACTTAACTATAAGTGAGACTGACCATATAGTCTGCAGGTGGGAAGGTCATATGGTGAGGTCAGGTCAAGGCCGAGAGCGTGTCTTGGAGTATTTCCACAACTAGGATTTCAATGTATTTTTTTTTCTTACTTATTTCAGCTTATTTAATCTTACTTTCCTTCACGATATCATCTAAATACAATTGTTAAACTGCTTATCCATCCCAAAACGAAAGGGAAGTTCATTAATAGGTACTGCTTTTTATTAGCAACACTGTAAAATATGTATGCCACGTTTCTTTATATGTTTATATATATCTTATCCATTATAAGTTTACTGTTTCTACATACATTATAATACTATGAATAAATGTGTATGCATATTTCCTGATCATGTCTGCCATGGTTTTACTTATATTGAAACATTTCTACAATGCGGATTAAAAGACACGTGGCAGGCCTGTAAGAGGGTAATTCCCGACTCTTTCCGCTCGCCACCAGCAGCCTAAGCTCTGTCTGACTATAGTGGATAGGTATAGGGAGCTTCTGAGGGAGATAAAGGAGAGTGGTAGGAGGTGTATAGTGTCAGGAGTGCTCCCTAGACAGGGGGTTAGAGGCTGGTGGCTCTCACATGCCCTTGGCCTCAACGAGAGGTTGATGAGGATGTGCGGGGAGGATGGGGTAGGTTTTATGGATGAGTGGAGCAGGTTTTATGGGAGACAGGAGCTGTATGCCAGGGATGGTGTACACTTCAGTAGGAAGGGGGTGCAGGAGCTTAGTGAGTGTCTTGAGAGGGCAGTTAGGCAGTCCAGTCAGGGAAACTAAATATTAATAGAGGTAAGGGTAATAGTGACAAAGGACGGGGTAAAGAGAGGGAGGTACATGAACTTAGTGTCTTTTATACAAACAGTAGAAGTGTAATAAATAAGATAGACACACTTAGAGGTATTGCATGTGTAGAAGAGTTAGATATTATAGGTATTACAGAACCTTGGTTAGATATTGCAGGCAAACATTTCTTACCTGAAGTAGGAATAGATGGGTACACTTTTTTTCACAGGGATAGAGTAGGGAGGAGAGGGGGAGGTGTGGCACTGTACGTTAGAAACACATTAAATAGTTATGTCAACACCACAATAAAAACAGATAGGAATACAGAATCATTATGGATTGACATTATTATAGGAGGGAAAAAATTTGTTGTAGGGATTATATATAGGCCTCCGGATTTAGACGAAGCAGCTAGTGCACCCCTGATGCAGGAGCTTGCAAGGGCATCTAGGTATAATAATGTGTGCATTATGGGGGACTTTAGTTATAGGAGAATAGACTGGGATAGTATGACATTAGATGGGAGCTCGGAGGAATTCTTAAATGTCGTCCAGGATGGTTTTTTCACACAACTTGTAAGGGAACCAACGCGACAGGGAAATATTTTAGATCTGGTCTTCACGAATAATGAAACTTTGGTCAGTCAGGTTGAGATAGGAGCTAGAATTGATGTTAGTGACCACCACGAAATTAGATTCAAGATTAATGCAAAGAGGGAGATAGAACAAAACACTGCTTTAGTACCAGATTTTAGAAAAGCCAATTACCAGGGCCTCAGACACCACCTCCAGAGTATAGATTAGGAGGGAATAGGAGTAGGCAGAGAGGAGGATCAAAACACTGAGGTAGAATTACATTATAATAGCATAGTTAGGGAAATTCATACAGGGCAGGAACAGTATATACCTAAGAGGAGGATTAGGTCAAATAGAAATGATCCAAAATGGATGAATAGCAGCATTAAAAGGGAAATTGGATTAAAAAGGGGACTCTATAGGAAAATTAAAAGGGGAGAAGTACAGGTAGTAGGGCAGTATAATGACCTAGCTAGGAAAGTTAAAAAGGATATTAGGACTGCAAAGAGGAATTATGAGTTTAGGATAGCTAGAGATGCCCAGAAATTAGTAAGGAATTAAATAAATACTTCTTGTCCGTATTTTCTCAGGAAGAGTCGGGTGGGGAACTGGAGCCAGTACAGATCTTTAGGGGACAAGAGGTTGATAAATTAAGCGAAATAGTCATAAGTAGGGAAGTAGTTAGCAAGAAAATAGATAGACTTAAAAAGACTAAATCGCCAGGGCCGGACGACATTTTTCCGAGGATTCTTAGGGAATGTAGAGAAGAACTCGTTGAACCCATTGCGATAATTTTTAGAAAATCCCTAGACACAGGAGTAGTTCCTAGACTATGGAGGCAAGCAAATGTAGTTCCTATATTCAAGGAAGGAGATAAGGCAGAAAGTAGTAACTACCGCCCAATTAGTTTAACATCAGTGGTAGGCAAGATGTTAGAATCTATCATAGCAAGGGCAATTAGAAAACATTTAGATGAACACAAGCTAATTAGACATAGTCAACATGGTTTTAGTAAGGGGAAGTCCTGCCTCACAAATTTATTAACCTTCTATAGGAAAGTATTTGAAACCATAGATAAGGGGGACGAGTATGATATAGTTTATTTGAACTTCAGTAAAGCCTTTGACAGAGTACCCCATAGGAGACCGTTAAGTAAAGTCAAGGCTCATGGCATAGGTGGGAAGATACTAGAGTGGATTAGGGGATGGCTTACTAGTAGGGAACAGAGGGTACAGATTAATGGGAAGAAATCAGAATGGGGTAATGTCACTAGTGGGGTACCACAGGGATCAGTACTAGGACCATTGTTATTCATAATCTATATAAATGACTTAGAGACAGGAATAAACAGTGATATCAGGAAATTTGCCGATGACACAAAGATAGGAAGACCGGTAAAGAATTTAGATGATGCTAGGATGCTGCAGGATGACTTAAATAGGCTGTACGAGTGGTCAGAGAAATGGCAGATGCAGTTTAATATTAACAAGTGTAGCATTATGAGTGTAGGTAAAGGTAATAGGCCTGTAGACTACACATTAAATGACAATATCTTAGGAAAGTCATATAGTGTGAGGGACTTAGGAGTTCAAATAAGCAGTGACTTGCGCCCCAGGGAACAGTGTATTATAGCTAGAAATAGAGCCAACAAGATAATGGGATTTATTAGTAGGTGTGTGACAAATAGGAGTTCTGAGGTCATTCTGAGATTGTATTTAGCGCTAGTAAGACCCCACTTAGATTATGCAGCTCAGTTTTGGTCCCCTTATTATAGGAAAGATATAGGCTCCTTGGAGGCAGTCCAGAGAAGAATGACCAAGATGATTCAGGGGCTGAGAAATTTACCCAACAAAGATAGGTTAAAACGTCTTAATCTCCACTCCCTAGAGAGAAGGAGAGCAAGAGGGGATTTGATTGAGGTTTTCAAATGGGTAAAAGGAATTAATAAGGGAAACATTGATCAGGTTTTAGAATTTAGTAGTCAGGATAGGACACGTGGAAATGGGTACAAGCTAGAAAAACTTAGATTCAGGACAGACCTAGGTAGATATTGGTTCACTAACAGAGTGGTGAACGATTGGAATAGGCTGGGTAGACACGTAGTAAGTGCTGAGTCAATAGATAGCTTTAAAAGACGGTTGGATCAGAGTATGGATAGGGATGACAGGTGGGATGGCTAAATATTGGATTATTCCAAGGGTGGGGGGCAAGGAGCTGCCTCGTGTAGGTCATTAACTGGCCTCTTGCAGTCTCATCATTTCTTATGTTCTTATGTTCTTAAGTATGAGCCGCCAATGGTGAAGAGTGTAACGTTATATGCTACCAAAACCTGAACAGTGATAAAGGACAATGTCTTAGGAGACAAGGCAGATGGAGACGAAGATTAGATGAATGTATAGTGCATCACTAGACAAACTAGGGATCACAGCGGAACTGAGGGAGAGAATGTTGAGAATTAGTCAGGTGATGAGTGAGATCAAATGATTGTGTTTGGCGACACTGAGAGGATGGTAAAGAGTTAGAGATCTAAAAATAGCCCATAATTGGTAGAGCTTTCAGAGGTAGACCCGGAAAGCTTTGAATGAAGTGGTCCAGGAAGTTACTAGAGAGTATGCATCTTGGCAAGCCACCAGTAGGTGAAGTAAGCCAAGCCATGCATGTCTGCATGGAAATTTGAAATAATTTATTGATTGAAGATTAATAATGACTGATAATTTGATATGCTATTGCTACATTTTTATCAAGATTGAGATGGTAAGAGCTCAGTAGTGATGAAGAACTAAACACAAGTGTTTATGCTCAACACACTATTATATCAGGCTGAACTATATAGAACAAAGAATGAATACAACAGAAGACTTTTGTATCAATATTCATTCAGAATATAAGTCTGTTGTTGATTCAAATACAAATTTTGCATGTAAGCCTGAGTCACCTAATGCTTTACAAAATATACACATCAATATTACTATCAATGGAAGTCAAATAACAAATGAGTTAAGTCTGGACAAGGTATCTTGTGATATTGTCATAACCATCTCCTCCAGGCCATCAAAGTTCATACATAACCTAACTGCATTAGTATATATTTCTGTAAAATCTTATACAATTGATAGCAATGAAGGCTGCCAACTTGTGGAATCATTCCTTACTGTAAGGTGCATGGGTTAATGTCATGATGAACAGGCAAGCTACCAGTTAAAGGGGAGGAAATGACCTTTGAAAAATACCCTTCGGTTCAATCCTACTATATTGTAAGGTGGAACCCTCCCACAGGTGTGCACTCTGTACATGCAGAACACATTGTTCATAAAAAAAAGTTATACAATTTTACGTAAGTCCTTAGAGTATCAATTAGATTTGGTATAATTCCTGTCAAAAATGTAAAAAGCAATAATTTCAGAAAATAAGCTTACAGTGGCGAGTTTAGGGGGTGGCTACTGGTGCTTAAGCCCCAATTTTTTTCCCAAAATCCCCGGATCTGAGAGGCGAAGAAGGAAATATGAAGGATTTTGTGCTTTTTACATGATAAATCTCAATACCTTCTTTGTTTTCTTTTTTTCCCCGGATCTGAGAGGCGAAGAAGGAAATATGAAGGATTTTGTGCTTTTTACATGATAAATCTCAATTCCTTCTTTGTTTTCTTCTTTCAGTGGATAAGGGGCCTGGATGAGACAGTGACAACCAGTCACCTGACGGTACCCCAACCCGCATAGCGTTGAGTCCCCTAAATTGGTGGCGTCCAACTGACTATGAAAAATTCGCATACAAAACTATTTCTTGATTTCTTGGTTTATTAATGTTTTCTATGGTTTCTTAAATTATAATCATTGTTGTTTTTTTTTTCAAAGGTTTTTACATGTTTTGTTTCTTATTAAGGAAAATAACTAAAAATGAAAAATTATTTTGACATAACATTTTCATTTTGCATTAAAATTACATCAAATAAAAGGGAGATAATGCGTTTATATTCTTCGAAATAATTCAAATAAATAAAATAAAAATATTGGTACCAATAAACAAAGACAAATAAGAATCCATGAAAAGATACCCGAAATTACAGGTACAAAATTATTACCTTATTTGATACTAGGAGAGTACCCGGCGTTGCCCGGGAAAAAAAAAAAAAACCCATGAAGGACACAGAGGGGGTCCCACTGAGTACCCCCTCCAAGTTTCAGCTCGATCCGACCACATTTAGATAGGTTCTATAGCTAACATACATACATACATACAGACAGACAGACACACACACACACAGAATTTCACGTTTATATATTAGATATATATACTCCAACAAAAGTATTAACTCTAACCCGCTCTTTTCGCGGGTTAGAGTTAATAATCAAGTTGGAGTTAGTTACCTAGCAGAGTACCCGGCGTTGCCCGGGAAGACACAAAAGGGGTCCCACTGAGTACATCCTCCAAGTTTCAGCTCGATCCGACCACATTTAGATAGGCGTAGCCTGTGAACATGACAGAAACCCGGCGTTGCCCGGGAGACGTGGAAGACACAAAGGGGATCTCACTGAGTTACCCCCTTCAAGTTTCAGCTCGATCCGACCACATTTAGATAGGTTTTACTGCTAACATACATACAGACAGACAGACACACACACACACACAGAATTTGACAATTATATATTAGATTTTTTTTTTATTTCTATGTTTATCAATGTTGTCTATGATTTGTAAAATCATTGTAATTGTTTTCTGATTTTTCTATAATGTTTTCATATTTTGTTTCTTATTAAGGAAAATCAACTAAAAATGAGATACTATTTTGACGTAACACTTTCCTGCATCTCTCTCTCTCTCGACAAGTGTTTGTTTAACAATAAAACTTCCTTAACAAGTTTTATTGTGCATTGTAACATCAACAACCTTTATTAACGTAATACTTCTCGCATCCGTCACGGAGACGAATATTTTTTTCTGGGAGCCTAAAAATGGATCAGGATTGGGGTGGAAGTGAGATTTTGTCATTTTACTGCTTAACTATCAGTCCTACGGGAAACTTTTATAGAACCAAATTTGTTAAACTTGAAAAGTTCTATACGAAGCTTTGATAATTGTCTTAATTGCTCACATAGTTTTGGAAAAAAATTCTGTGGTAAAAATTATTTTTGATAAATACAAATGTATAATTTTTTCAGTTTCTCAGAGTCCAAATACATTGTATAATAATTCATAAGTAAGAACATTTTATGTTCTATTTATTATATACCACAAATACATTGTATAATAATTCATAAGTAAGAACATTTTATGTTCTATTTATTATATACCATATCTTTTTAACGTAAACCGCATAGTTTTTTTAGTAATTACAAAAAACAATATATGTCATCAAAATCTGAAGGGTGTATGTACCCTGGCAAATTTGGTGCAAAGTGTTACTATTTTTTAATGTGATGAAAATTGTTACATAAAGCTTCTTTGGCACCAAGAACACGATGGTGAACTCAGTTTTGTGATTACTCATATATTAAACACTGTTTCACTCAACAATATATGTAAATTGAGCCAGTTGTATTCGGCAAGCTAGGGTGAAACATTTCCCCGAATACAACTGACACAATATACATCTATTTTGGGGTGAAATAGTTCTTATAATATTTTTAAGTGGGAGAAAAAATATATGAATATGATAGACAAGAAGGGCATACAGTGGCGGATTTAGGGGGTGGCTATTGGGGCTTAAGCCCCGAATGTTTTCCCAAAAGCCCGGATCTGAGAGGCGAAGAAGAAAACGAAGGTGTGTGAGCTTAACGTGCAGTACCAAAGTCTATCTGAGAGGCAGCAGTCGCGAGAAAGCAGACTGGGTTGCCTGCATTTTCTACTCTGTACCCTCCCACTCCACTGCCAGAGATGGATATCCTTGGCTGATGTTGTGTACTCGTCTCAAGATGTGTGTGTATGTATGTGTGTGTGTGTGTGTGTGTGTGTGTGTGTGTGTGTGTGTGAGTTGAAGTTTTGAGAGTCGAGCTTGCTACAGAGCCTTCCTGCTGGATGAGTGACTCGTCTTACCAAAGCGTGTGTTGGGATATCCTTATCTCTTACTGCTCTCTTATACTGTACTTTGTAACGTTTTTTTTTGTCTTGTAAATTAGAAAAAAAAAGTTTGATGTGTCCTAGGAACAGTGTGTGTGTGTGTGTGTCTGTGTGTGTGTGTGTGTGTGTGTGTGTGTGAGAAAGTGACAACCAGTCACCTGACGGTACCCCCAACACGCTCGGCTGGGCTAAGCCCCGGATCTCATCCAATTCTAGATCCGCCTTTGTTCTGTGAGCTGCTATTCTATTTTGAATTCTATTTTCAAAACACACAAGTAGAAACACAATTACAAGAGGTTTTTGCTATATAATTTGAGGAAGGTGTGTAGTTTGTCTCTATGGTTGAGACAATCACCTGTTGGGAACACACGTTGTTTGACATAGTGATGATCACCATTACACAGTGTACTACAGTATGTAATACACATTAAGTAACAAGTTTATTCTTTTAGCGTATATTTTGCTGAGATTCAATAACAATATGATGTCAAATAACATTTAGCCATTCAACCTCAAAACACTTGATTGCCAAAATAAAAAGATCATAACTGCTGGTCATTAGTCATTAGTAGTCAACTGGTCAACCCACATTAGTGTGTGTGTGTGTGTGTGTGTGTGTGTGTGTGTGTGTGTGTGTGTGTGTGTGTGTGTGTGTGTGTGTCTGTGTGTGTGTGTGTGTGTGTGTCTGTGTGTGTGTGTGTGTGTGTGTGTGTGTGTGTGTGTGTGTGGATCACGCACTGGATCGTCCTCAACTCAACTCGAGCCCATAGAGATTATCAATAAGTTAGGTAAGCCTGAGACCTCTAACATCATACATCCCCATCCCTTGCTCAAAGGGGACAGTAACCATCCCCTAATAAATTTAGTTCATAAAATCATCTGACAACGGCGAAAAAAAAAATCTAAGCTTCCATTTTTAGACTCGTATACCAGTCTGTCCGTGTCTGCATCCACCCTACTCACAGACAGCACGCTGAAGGTCTTGGTGTGGCCAGGTAATTCACGGTCAGGTACAGTGGCCACTACGGTGCACACGCCGCACCCACCCTCCCGACACAGTGCCTTGGTGCCCGGAGCCTTCACCTTCTCCCGAATGAAGTCCACCAAGCGGGTCCATGGTGCTACGTCAGGCCCAACTGTGTGAGAGGGAGGGAATGCGCCAATGAGAAAGAGAGAGAGAGAGAGAGAGAGAGAGAGAGAGAGAGAGAGAGAGAGAGAGAGAGAGAGAGAGAGAGAGAGAGAGAGAGAGAGAGAGAGAGAGAGAGAGTGAAAGGGAGGGAATGCGCCAATAAGAGAAAGAGAGAGAGAGAGAGAGAGAGCGCATAGAGAGAGAGAGAGAGAGAGAGAGAGAGAGAGAGAGAGAGAGAGAGAGAGAGAGAGAGAGAGAGAGAGAGAGAGAGAGAGAGCGAGTGCGAGTGCGAGAGCGAGAGCGAGGGCGAGGCCGAGAGCGAGAGCGAGAGCGAGAGAGAGAGAGAGAGAGAATACATGAATACATGAAAATATATGAGAAGAACAGACACCAGAAGACCTATTGGTCTATAACTAGGGTATCTGCTGGACTACATACTACTACAAGTACACTAAGAGTTTGAGAACAGGATAGACACAGAACAAGGCTCTCTCCCACCCACCTCTCCCTCCGGCAACATGCCGGCAGAAAATACAGATAGAAGGGAACACCATGACCTTGTAGAAAACATGGCCATGGACATTTTATAGTAAAGACTGAAAATAGAGGAGGATACTATACTCTACCATACTAGACTAGACTACTATACTATACTATACTAGACTAGACTAGACTACCACTACTGATGGTACATCCTGGATGGGGAATAACATAAATATTGTATCAATTACTGCTACAACAGCCAACAGCCGCAGCCCCCCCACCAGTCTAAGTCACTCTACACCATGAATCCCCTACTTATCGGAAAGTAAATTTCATAGACACAGTTTCACAAATGCTCGCATTGTTTACTCTAGATTATATGCTCATCTCAAATGGGAACCAGTGAAGTAGACACAGACCAGTAGGACTTATACTGCAACTATTGTTCAGGTAGAGATGCGATATCTCGTTTACTAGGATCAGGTGATCGCTCAGTACCCCGACAACCAATAGCTGCAGTCCCCCCCCCCCGCCCAAGTCTGAGTCACTTTACACCATGACTCCCTTAATTACCCTTTTCAAAGTAAGCCTGTTTCTCTGAAATTTTTGTCTAATCTGGATTTGAAAATGTCTATAGTTTTATAATTAATTACTAATGCTGGGAGTCTGTTCCAATGGTCAACAACTCTAACATTGAAGTATGATTAACGAGCAATTGTGTTATATCTTTGTACTTTAAACTTTATAACGTTTCCTCTCGTTACTAACGCGTTATTCATTTCAAAAAGTACTTCTGGATTGATTTAATCGAGTTTATTTAGAATTTTAAAGACTTCAATCATATCTCCCCTATTTCTTCGCTTATGGAGAGTGAACATGTCCAACTGTTTTAATCGTTCCTCATATGCTAAATTTCGCAATGTAGGAATAAGTTTTGTCGCTCGTCCCTGTACTCTTTCCAGCAAGTTTTAATCTTTAATGTAGTTTGGTGACCAGATTTGTATCGCATATTCAAGATGTAGCCTTACAAATGCCGTATTGAATTTTTTCCTTACTTCTGGCGCTTTATGATCGAAATTTCTTGAAATTAGCCCCAGCATCAGATTTGCTTTCTTACTAGCAGCTATGCACTGATCACTCACTTTCAGATTACAGTTATTGATTACAACAAGATCCTTTTCTTGTTTGACTTTGTCGAGCTACTGATCACGCATTTTGTATTTAAAATTTGGATTTTTATCGCCAATATGCATAACCTTACATTTGTCTGTATTAAAAAACATTAACCATTTCTCACTCCAATCGATTAGTTTGTTTAGATCGTCCTGAATTCTATCACAGTCTTCAATGCTTATTACTTTACTGCCAAGTTTTGTATCGTCTGTGAATGTTGCTACTTTTGACAAAAGATTGCCTTCTAAATCATTTACATATATGATAAATAGCGTGGGTCCCAGGACTGACCCTTGAGGCACACCACTAATTACGTTTTGCCATTTAGAACAACTCGTTGTTGTCGGTCTGAGAGCCAGTCTTCTATCCACGCACATAGATGATCCCCTATTCCATGTGCCCTCAATTTAGATATGAGCCGTTTATGAGGGACTTTATCAAATGCTTTTTGAAAATCCAATTAGATCACATCATATGGCTCCCGGACATCCCAACTCGCGTAAACATCATTAAAGAACTCTAACAGATTAGTTAGACATGATTTATTACTACGAAATCCGTGCTGGTTTTCTGTTATTTATTTATTTTTCTCGAGGAACTCAACTATCTTATCCCTGATGATCTGATGATCTAATTGGTCGATAGTTAATAGCTTGTTTCTTTTCTTCCTTCCTAAAGATGGGGGTTATGTTTACTCTTTTCCATGCACGAGGTACTCTAGCTTGTGTTAATGATTTATTGAATAAACTTGTTATAGGAGCTGCGCACAAATTTTTTTAAGTAGCCGTGGTGAAATTTCATCAGGACCAACGGACTTATTTGGATCAATCTTTTTTAAAAATATTTACGAACCGAAATATATTCGACGGATAGGGATATATGCTTTATCTTCCTCAGTAAAGACTCTACTGAACGTTGGATTAAGTATGGAGGCCATATCTTTGTCATCGCTGATTAGTTTATTATCATTATCTACTAGTGGGCCTATATTATTTCTTACGGGTTTTTTGTTTCGTATGTAACTAAAGAACAATTTTGGATTTTTCTTTGCTTCGTGAGATATCCTTACTTTATACTCGCGCTTTCTTTTCCTTATCTCTCTTTTGCACGTTCTTTTAAGATCAACGTAACTGTTGAAATCTGAATTTTGAATTTTTTGTAAGCCTTACTTTTTTCTGCTATAATTTTTTGTAAGCTGTCAGTCATCCATAATGGTTGACATACATTAATTCTTCGAGGTTTATGTGGAATGTTTTCGTTAACTATCGATTTGAGATTTACTGTGAACGTATTATAAGTTTCGTCTATGCATACATTTTCTAAGCATTTCTTTTGTTATAATTTGAAGGTTTAATTCGGTTCTAACAATGTTGTGATCATTGTTCTCCAGAGGTTCGCCCACTTCATAAGTGTGAATAATATCGCTGTCATTCGTGCATATTAGATCTAAGATATTATTTCCTCGAGTAGGTGTCTGAACTATTTGATATAGAAAAGCCTCCTCTGTTTGTTCTAATACTCTGGTTCCTTCTCGATCGGCCGTTAAAGTTTACTGAGGGGTTGTTAAAATCTCCGCAAATCACTGCACTTTTATCTTTAATGACAGATTTAATTTCATCATAAAGAATTCTATCATTATCTTCGCTTAATTTCAGAGGTCTGTATACTACGCCGAGGATATATTTCTTTTTTTTTTCTCGTAATTTCAACATAGAGTGTATCATATGCATCCACATTTATTTTTATGTGTAGGGCATTTCTCGAATACATTATAACCATTTAATGACACTCCCGCAATTTAATGTTTGTCGCGTGTATTTATCCACGATTCCGTTAACACAATAATGTCTGGGTTTTTTGACGGTCACATATATTATCAACTGATTTAGTTTCAGAATAATACGCCTTACGTTAGCATGAAAAATGCTATTTTCTCAGACGCTTTAGGGCTATACCTAGTGTTTATTCGAGCCCTCTTTGTTTATTTACCGCATCAGATCTTACAACTTCTTGGCTGTCTGTCTCTGTACTTCTGTCAACGGACAAGAGAGAGAGAGAGAGAGAGAGAGAGAGAGAGAGAGAGAGAGAGAGAGAGAGAGAGAGAGAGAGAGAGAGAGAGAGAGAGAGAGAGAGAGAGAGAGGACCCGCAGCAAGACGTCACCACCATCCTCCACACCTTACAACAGCAGCACGTACCACACCAAGCTTACACAACAAGCCCTAAAGACCAGCCCTGGTTTGGTTATCGGTGTCGTGTTGCTGCTGAACGAAAGTACAACACCTGGAGGAGGTACAAAAGGCGCCCCAACCTACACAATAAGGCTTTGCAGAGAGCAGTGTGCACAGCTATGACGAGGACGGCAAAGTGGGCAAAGGCTAAGTGGAAGGAAAATACGAGGATGTTGTTATCCTCTAACCAACTTAACCCCAAGCAGTGGTGGAACCTTGTAAAAGAGAGACAGGGCGTCGCCTCCCACGAGCGCATCCCAGCCCTGAACAAGCCTGATGGCAGTCTTGCTGTCACAAACCAGGAAAAAGCCGACCTCCTCGCCCAGAAATTCAGTGCCAAGATGAGGACACCAGAACCTAACAGGCCGCTCCCCGCCCTTCCACGACTTGGTGACTTATGCCTGGACACTATTATAATCACTGAGGAGGCTGTTAAGAGGCACCTGAAAGGAGCCAACACCAAAAAGGCGCCGGGCTCAGACGACTTGAGCCCTCATCTGCTCAAACACTGTGCGGAGGAGCTCTCAGGACCCCTCGCGCTGGTCTTCCGCCAGTGCCTACAGTCCAGGGTGTGGCCGTCACAGTGGAAGGAGGCAAGAGTGACTCCTGTTCACAAGAAGAAGCTGAGGTGGGAGCCGAACAACTACCGACCCATCTCACTCTTCTCGGTGATCAGCAAGATGTTCGAGAGGATAATTGCTGAGCAACTTACAAATTATCTTGAGGATCACCACCTGCAGTCCCCAAGACAGTTCGGCTTCAGGAGAGGATACTCCACCTCTGACCTTCTTCTACTACTAAATAAGTCTTGGCACGACGCTCTGGATGCTGGCCGCCCCTCCTTGGTGATTGCCCTGGACATCGCCGGTGCCTTCGATTGTGTGTGGCATCGAGAGCTGACAGCCAAGCTGGAACAGATGGGCATTACCGGGGACCTACTGCATCTGTTCTCCAGCTATCTGTCAGGCAGGAGTCTGCGCGTCGCTGTCAACGGGTGCACTTCAGCAAGCTTCCCTGTAGAGGCTTCGGTTCCACAAGGGTCTGTCCTCGGGCCATTATTGTGGAACATATATTTTAATGACCTCCTGCACAGTGCCCCTTCAGCAACTGCCTATGCTGATGACTGCACCCTCTCATAGACTTATGCAAGGGAGGAGTTGCAGGACGTGGTGCAGTCTGTCAACAAGCAGCTGACAGACATAATGGCCTGGGGTGACAGGTGGCAAGTCAAGTTTGCCCCTGATAAAACTCAGGCCATGGTGATATCACGCTCTCAGGAGGACACCAGACAGCTGCAGGGGAGACTGAGGCTGGGACGCGACACCATTCCTCTGCAAGACAGCGTTGACATACTCGGTGTGGAGGTGGACTCCCAGCTACGTTTTGACCGTCACCTCGAAAGCGTGGCGAGAAAAGCCTCCCAGAAGGTGACTCTGATGCGACGCCTGAATCACCTCCTCACCCCCGACGGCCTGCTGACCCTGTACAAGGCTCAGGTCAGGCCGATCATGGAGTACGCGCCGTTCACCTGGATGTCCAGTGCCCGCTGCCACCTTAACCTGCTGGACCGGGTGCAGAGGCGGGCAGAACGACTCATCTGCGGCGCCAACCTGCCAGGACATCAGCAACCGTGGCGACGACAACAGCACCAACGCCAACAACAACAGCAGCAACAAAGGTAAGCTAATCCTGGAGCAGCAGCAGCCGAGCCAGCAGTGAGGGACAGTCTGGACCACA
>JAPQNM010000017.1:13426245-13433745 GCA_029783475.1 Metacarcinus magister
TTTTAGAACCGAGTCATAACAGCCCTTTACCACAATGCCAGACGTTTAAAACACATTAACAACCTATTTGAACCAATGCTAGCTTCCTTCACAGTAAAATACAACTAATTCTACTCAAACTATGTCTACTCTATTCAAACCATGAGCCAGAATAACTTTACGTCGATGCCTCAAGGGTGTTGGCTAAAAAACTGATGTTGTAGACATGATACAGCAATATAAAGAGAAGGGAATGTTAGCAGCCTTTGCAGAGTAACTAAAGAGCCGACCAGCCTATCTTACATACATCCTTCTTACCCTCACCCTTCCCTTCCGTGCAGATTCACAGCGACTCGCCAAATCCAACCTTAATAATACCATAGCATGACAGCGTCTTGGTTGCTATTGCCAGTTTCCTATTCCCTGTTTTCAGACATAATAAAACTGATGATTATCAGATGTCTCCCTTCACTAGATAATGTATATGAATAAGTGTTGGAATAGTTCTCAGGTTGGGCCTCTCATGGCAAGAATGCGCGCATAAACACACACACACACACACCGCTCCGGTGTGTGTGTGTGTGTGTGTGTGTGTGTGTGTGAGTGAGACGATCATCATTACTGACGTCTAAGACAAATGAATCAATATGCAAATGTAAATTACTAAATGAATAACAAAAATATATGACTAAATGAATAACAAAAATATATGACTAAATAAAAACATCAACCACTAACAACTACATGTATCTTATTGCATATATTGAAGACATTTCAGTGAACAACTTCCTTATCAGTGAACTCAACCTGTAAAGACTGAGATTCAACACTACATTTCATGCTGTATCTTCATGACGAACGGACAAGTTTAGGTAAACAATGCCAAACTAAGTATCTGGCAACTCCATCCCTTTCCCACTTTCACTACAATGGACTTCTTGCAAAGCAAACGACACTCCACCACCACAACCTTCTGGATATAAAAGTCATACGTCATATAAGTATTTATCATACGCATTTTATATAGTTGCTGTTAAAACCACTCAGATCGAGGTTAAACATTACAGTGTATGTGTATAAGAGTAAATAATAATGATAACAATAATAATAATGATAATAATAATGATAGTAATTGTAGTAAACATAATAATAATGGTAAATATGCATAGCTGTAGCTTCGAATCGATCTGTAAAATATTAAGTCTGAGATAGTCCCGAGAATTGAAATGAACCAAACCGAAGCTTTAGTAACCTGACCTAATCTATCGTAGCCTATATATTACGATACACTACGATGATCTAGATAACGTTACAAGAGGTTGAGTTTGATTTATTTCAAGTCGAGAAGTCCGGAGTGATGCGGTCCTATTATCGAGAATTATCAAATATCATACTTATCAGTTTGAGTTATTCTGCAGATTTAACGTAATAACAATAACAATGATAATAATGAATAGTAATAATAATAATCACAAATTTCTTCATGCGGGGAAGAGGTGACAAATCCACAGAACTGAGGATCAAGGTGTGTAATGATGACGTTGCTGGTACACACTTGACCAATGAACACTGTGGGTATCTGCTGCGGGCCTGCCGCTCTACATAATGGAGTATGTTTAACATCAGTTTTCGTTGAATTCGTGCCTAATACCTGGCTGCTAAACTTTTCTTTAACAAATTCTTGCCTGTCTATCACTTGCATCTAAATGTATATAATTTACCCATTGTCTTTGTTAATTAATTACAAGCTCCGTCACCGGGGAGGCGGTGGTGCAGTGGTTAGCGTTCGGGCATGGGAGCCTATGTTTCCGGGTTCGAATCCCTGATATCCGCTGACCACCTTTCAATATTTTATATCACCGCTGAGTGGCCAAAGACTACCCAAATTGCTGCCATACTGTCCTCAGACGGGAATTACAACGTTAATATGCATCTGAGGCTGTAGCAGTAATAAGCCTCACACGTTCTCAACATATTCAAGAGAGAACGTAAACATTCGAGGCGTCACTATAAAAATTATAAAAACCTACGCCAAATAACAGGCGAGGCAAGTCCTTATGTGCCTCCATAAGCCTACTGGCGCCAACGGTTAATGGAAAACCTCATAACATAACATTGTTGCGGCACCTTTGTATCAATCAAATCATTAATTCATTTAAATACCACAAAATCAAGTTTACCCCCCAAAGTTTTTTCTAAGTAATGGGAAAACAGGCATTTAATCTTATTCTCTTACGGCAATAATGTTAGTTCTTGAATCACAGTCGTTCATCTTTGTACTGCAAACAAATCCATATCCACTACATTATGAAATGAAAACAAAACTTTTAATTGAAGGTGTGAAAAAGTAAAACTAAGGACTGCACCCACTGGGGTTTTCATTAGTTTTAAACCTTTAATGATTTACATCGGCATGACCGCCTCCGCAAGCCAATGTTTTTACAAGCTCGTTCTGCTACATCGGTTGTGGAGACTCCTATTTCAACGTTAACTAGAAATCTTAAGAACCCAAAGGTCCTCTCTCTACATTACCAGAAGTGCAGAATACGTACCAAATTCAAGTGTCTGTGAGGACTTGCTACTGAAATCACTCTTCAAGTAACCTTAACTCAAGTTTTAAGTAGAGGAAATTCAAACGCCAAGAATTTTCATTCATACATTTATTTATCTTTCGAATATTTAACGAAGTCTTCGCTCACTCGGCGGCCTTAATAATCAATTTTAAGATATCCAGTAAGCAAGAGATTAATTACCATATCTGATTATTGTTATTCAGCAGTAGTGTAGTGATATTACATAAGAAAAATTGCTTGATGCCCTTGGGAAGAATACTAAACAGGTACACATAGATAAATACGTAAAGAAACCCCAAATAAATAACAATAAATAACAATAAAAGCGTAACAAATATAAGTTCAGTAATTAGCGGTTACATCTAAGGAACATCAACATGAAATATGCATTAAAACATTACTACTTACACATTGAAGAAGGTCTTTAGCACGAAAATCTCTGCACAGTACAGTTAAGCGAAGATCCCAGCCATCAAGGCCACACTAGGATAGGAAAATACCGCTCTTGCATGGATCGTAAGGTAGGTTAATTGTTGGGTAAGGTAAGGAAAATGGTGGTAGCTCAAGGTCAAGTAGAACGCTCCGCCGCGGTAAACGGGAGGCGATGCCGGGTAGTGGTAAGAATTTGATAGCAATGATAATTAATGTGATAGGTGGTTGCAGAAACTGACATGGGATAAAATTTACCTTACATCCACACCTCATCCCCCTCTCCTCTGCCACCAGTAAACTTGAGAATCTAGCAGAAATTGCATTTTTGTTATCACCTCCAAAACATTATTATCAAACTTCAAAAAATACCCTGATAAACTATCGCAGCCACATCAAACATTTTCTCCCACAACTACCTGCATCACTGAGAAGCTCACCTCACGTAATCGTATTCGACGAGACAAAAGCGGTTGATTGATGAGACAAAAGCGGTTGATATAATTTATCTCGACTTCCAAAAAGCGTTTGACAAAATTCCCCATAAACGGTTATTAAAAAAATTAGAATCACACGGCATATCTGGGAAAATTCTTAAATGGGTTGAAGACTGGCTTTCCAACAGAAGGTAACGCGTTGTCATAAACGGTAAATCATCTAACTGGCGAGACGTTAAAAGCGGTGTGCCACAGGGCTCAGTACTTGGTCCCATTCTTTTTTTTATTTATGTCAATGATATTGATGAAGGCCTCACCTGCAAGATATCAAAATTTGCCGACGATACGAAAATCACGAGTAAAGTAACTACAACCGCCGATAAACTACAATTTCAATCAAACCTCGACACGTTAGTCAGTTGGTCAAAATATATGGCAAATGAAATTTAATGTTGATAAATGTAAAGTTTTGCATATCGGTAGCAACAATCAATTCACTAAATATACAATGAATGGCTCTGAGCTTTCCGAGGTTAACCATGAAAAAGACTTAGGGGTAACTATTAGTAACGACCTCAAACCAGATAAACATTGTTCAGACGTTGTAAAAAAAGCGAACAAACTGGTTGGCTTCATCGGTAGAACTTTTGAGTATAAATCTGAAAAAGTTATCCTTACACTATATAATGCACTCGTACGCTCTCATCTAGAATATTGCATTCAATTTTGGTCACCATACTATAGAAAAGATATTAATAAGCTGGAAAGAATACAAAGAAGAATTACTAAAATGATCCCAAGATTGCGAAACAAGTCTTACGAAGAACGACTAAATGAGCTGAACTTATTCAGTTTATCCAAACGTAGGCTACGAGGGGACCTAATTTAGGTTTTTAAAATTTTCCATGGTTTTGATAATATTAACATAAACGACTATGTAACTACCGATCTCACAAGCACCACCCGTAACAATGGCTTCAAGATCATTGGTAAGCGTTTTAGATCGAATGAAGCGAAACACTTTTTCTTCAATAGAATCGTAAATGTTTGGAATTCTCTCCCAGCACAAATAGTTAACAGTATTACAATTGAATCGTTTAAGAAGAAACTCGATAAGCACTTAGTATCCGTTCACCAAGTCGAATATTTCACTACTGCACAGATTACTCCTTCACTAGATTACTCTTTCACTACTGCATAGATTACTCCTTGTTTTCTTCACTTTCCTATACAAATTCCATGATAGTTATTCCATACTACATGGTATCACTTCCTCTTTCGGCCAGCTTCGGCTGGAGGGAGGGGTGGGTGGGGAAGAACCTTCCATTTTGCTGTCCTTTTGTCTCTTATCAAGTAGATATAGTAGTAGTGTAGCTAAACAGACAGCCTCGTTAGGTCCAGTAGGACTGTTGCTGTCTGTTCTTCCTTTGTACTCCTTTGTAATACTATTCAATAGTTTCGTCACTATGCGCGACGCGGACTGAAAGTAAAGTTTATCCATTATTTCAAGCGACGCATTTGGGTGACATCACCGCCCAGTGAGTATAAATATTATTCCAAAGAATATTAAAATCCAGTTTTTCTCTCCTTGTGAATAAGTTTAACCGGTTTACACTAGACGGGTCAAATTTGTGGTTGTGGCTGGAATCTGAGATTAGAATGAAATAACCCTATGATTAGGGTAACGTTACCCAGCCACTCTCACAGCGCGGCGACAAGAGCCTACTACTGCTGCTTCTAAGGTGAAAATTAGATCATGGTGTGCTGATACATTGATAGGTTAGAACAAATCAGCACGAAGGCGGCTAGGTTTATTACAAACAATTACACGCAAACACTTGGCATCACAACACGCTTAAAACAACAAATAAACATGAACTCCCTTCACATCCACAGACAAGCACATAGACTTACGCTTAAGTGCATAATCATACAATATCACATTGACATTGACCCACATACATATCTACACAGCACAAACAATCACCATACACGCAACACACAACCATACACACCAAACATATATGTTTGGTGTGTATGGTATCAATCAGAATAATTCTGATTCTAATTGATAATGTGCAGGACATAAGTGCTGGTGCATAATACACATATTTGAGTTGGCTGACAAACACTCATACTTTCCACGCACAATACAGGACTGGAACAGGCTTCCTCCCTCAGCATATTATATGTAGCTGCACAATAGACTCGTTCACAAAACAAACACACAATAATTTATCACCACAACACCCCAATACAAACAGACACACTTGATTCATTTTCTTCCCCTGCACACTAGACTCCCCTTACCCATCGTCAGCCAACTCAAATATATGTATTATTTACCAACACTGATGCCCTGCATACCATGAACCAGAATCAGAATGATAGAAAGAGAACGTTCCCGACAATCAACGCAACGATAAAAACAAATACTATCACTGTTATGGGGAAAGTTAACTCTGGGGGAAGGTTTAGTGTTGTGTGTTTGGTACTCTACAAAATGTTATTCTAAAATATTGAAACAAACCTTGGAAGAAGGCAGCCCTACCTTGTGTTAACTCGATGGAAAAAGGAAAATAAATGGCATTAATGATACATGATAATAAATAAATAAAGAAAAAATAAATAATCAGCAAAACCAGAGTATGTAACCGAGAGGAAACTAGAAAAGACAGCAAGTAACTTTAAATACCTTGGGAGCCGTTACAAAGGCATTCCCACCCAACCATCAAGTTAATAAGAGACTTTACGCAAGGATACATTCATGCTTCAAACACGTTCACATGGCTTCACGGCACAGCTGCATAATGAAGCAATTTATGAGGAGGATAACAGACTTGCGGCGCGGTATGTAATAGCATAATAAGTATCACTAACAGGCCCAAGAAAGCAACATTATACGGACTGTAGGATATAAAATTTTCTTTATCTTTAAAAACTCAGCAGACAATACACTTATGGACTGTTTGTAAGTTTACATTCATGCAATAATAAACAACAATACACACCTTTCAACGCTGTGCACAACCACCTCCTACCAATGCCGAGCCTTAACTGGCAGCTGGGAGGTTCACAGCCCACTGTGCACACAGCCTGTGCACAGTAATGTAATGTCATGTAATTTTCCCCCTCAGTTTTCATTGAATAAGCCTAAATTACTGAAACTAGCAATCACAGCCTTGACATTCCTTGAAATTCCTTGAAATTCCTTAGATTCTACCAGTTCCTTAGAGCATGTCTGAGAACCCTTATATACCAATTTTCATGTGTATTTAAATTTCCAAAAATGTTTACCTCTTTTGCTGGTGGTCAAAAAATGGCTTCATTTTTTAGTAATTTAAAATCTGATAATAAAATTTCAGAATTTTTAACGATTTTGGCTAGTGTGTGAAAAATGACTTAATTATTTAATAATTTAAAATCTGGCGATAAATTCATATTCTGCATGTCCGAAAGCCATTATATACCAATTTTCATGAGAATCTAAATTTCCGAAAATTCTACGTTATTTGCTAGTGTTTGAAAAACTATTTGATTTTTTTAGTAACTTTAAATCTGTTATTAAATTCGTATTCAGTATGACTGAGAATCCTTATATACCAATTTTCATGTGAATCTAAATTTCCGATTTTTTTTTCTTTTTTTTGCAAGTATTTGAAAAAGACTTTTTTTTTTTTTTTGTAATTTTAAATCTAAAACTAAATTCGTATTTAGCATGTCTGAGAACCCTTATAAAACAATTTTCATGTGGATCAAAATTTCCGAAAATGTTTACCTTTTTTTGGTAGTGTGCAAAAAATGGCTTTATTTTTTAGTAATTTAAAATCTGACATTAAATTCGTATTCACCATGCCCGAGAAGCCTTATATACAATTTTTCATGGGAATCAAAAATTTCAAAAATATTTACAATTTTCCCTAGTGTTTGAAAAATGGCCTAATTTTTTTTTATAATTTAAAATGTGACATTAAATTCGCATTCAGCATGTACGAAAACACTTATATAACAATTTTCATGGGAATCTAAATTTCCGAAATTTGTTCTCATATATAGTTTATTTTCCTTAATATATATATATA
>JAPQNM010000017.1:13438745-13446636 GCA_029783475.1 Metacarcinus magister
ACAAGGACAATGCCTGAGGAGTGGTTAGTTGGTAGTATTGTTCCCATCTTTAAAAATAAGGGAGATGCAAATGATGTCAACAATTACAGGGAATCACATTATTGAGTTGTATGAGTAAATTATTCACCTCCAAACTAAATGATAGACTTGTTACATATTGTGATGAAATAAACCTAATAAATGAATCACAGGCAGGATTTAGAATCATATATTTGTGTTGAAATGTCTTATTGATTTGTTTGTTTGGAAGAAAAAATAAATTGTTTTGCTTGTTTGTTGATTACAGTAAGGCTTTTGACATGGTTTGAAGAGATAGGCTGTGATACAAACTTGTTAAACATGGGATAAAGAGTAAGTTATATAATCTGATTAAAACTATGTATAATAATATTAAGTCATGTGTCGTTGTTAATCAGGAAATATCAGAGTTTTATGTGAGTCACAAAGGGGTGAGACAAGGGGAAAATCATATAGGGACAATTTTTGTTCACTAATGCAGTGCAATAATATAGATATATCAAACAAGTTTGTATGTTTCTTGGATGCAACATTTAAAATGATTAGGTAAAATTAAAGACAATATGTATCTGTGAGTTATATGATATTGATGTGGATGGTTGTGTTTATGAATACCAATGTAGGAGCTGTGCTCCATACTTTTTTTGAAGTCTGAACAATAAACTGAATTCAATTCAATTCAATTCAATCGATCGTATCTTTAACTGCTTCATTTTCCTACCAAAATTTGTTTTATTTAACAGGGGATAGTGAAACTTTATCTTATTGGACAGTAGCTATATATGGTTTTCAGTTACTTAAATACAAGAGTTTTAAAGTATTTACAGTATTAATGTCATTACTAATGTTCCTTGTAAGCAACAGATCTACAGAGCCTCGTGAGGACTGGTTCCTTAGTTTATTGTCCAAATTATGCATACACAATGATAGCAGAGCACATATGCCTGTTTGTATTGCTCTCATACTTATACATGAGGTAATTCTGTACAAGAATGATCATTCTTGTGACAAAAATTTCATATATCTTTCTATACCCAATCTCCAGATTTTGTTCAGCTGGGATGTAAGATATGGAGGAATTGCGTTCAGTTTTATTAACCTAAAATGTAATTTTTTTTTTTACTTCAATCACTTGCTATAATAGACTCAGTAATGTTGATAAATCTGTTGGTCAGGCATTCCCACTCTTTGGTGAGTTATAAGTAAGGTAGTAAATGGCCAATGAGCCTGAATTTTGACCTCTAGTGAAAGTTCGTTGCACAGTATTGTTATGGTCCATGTATAGTAATCTACCAGTGATGATTCACTGATATGGACATGACTTTGTATTTTATAATTACATGCTCATGCTATTTATGGAAGGCCTTAATACTTCAGATATCATGATTTTCTTGGAATCTGCATTCTATTACTTTTATTACATTCTTTTGATAATAAATTCAAATTTTTTAATGTAATCTATTCTAATATTTTGTCTGCCATGCTGCTTCCTTTGTTCATTTAGGTGTCTAGAACAGGCTGCTCTCGTCAGCATACTTGGAGTCCATTTATACTCTGTGCCAGAGTGCGGCCAGCATGTACCGGGAACATGGTATTCCTGACACTGCAGCACTCTCCCTAGAGAGGGGTGCCAAGATCATAGAAAACCAACTACCAGAAAAAGCCCTCGATATGTTTGATGAACATACAGTCGACATTGTGATGGTGAGACGACCACACCTTTATTGTGAAATTAACTTATAAATGTCATTTCATTGATACAACTTGGACATGTTTTATTACACCTAGTGATGCCTTTACTCCCCTGACCAAGTTTTCAAGTAATTTATTTATCTATCTACATCTGACACCTGCTTCTAGGAACACACTTTAGGGGATTGCCACGGTTTAAGAGTTTCCATTTATTCCTGTTCTTACGTTTCTTTTTTGCATACTCTGATCCAGGGGTTCTCAAACTTGTTTGAACCAAGGACCCCCTTTATGACAAAAAATCAACTGAGGATCCCCTCACATATTTATGTTCCCAAAAATGTATTTAATGTTACGCCTGTTTATCATAGTTTGATATCCATTTAGGTTATCGTTATGTGAACAAACAAACGAAATCAAAAGAAATTTTAGTAGACAAAAATTCAAATAAAAATGTACAATCCAAAAATAAGACGAAAAAAGAAGAAAAACATCCTGCACATGTACTGAGTTATCTTTCTCTACCAGTGACAACAATTGTATTGGTTGGTGAGGCTTTTCAAATATCTCTGCATATAAACACAATAACAATCAAAATAAAGAAATTAAACATATATCTATTTGGAAAACGGCATGAAAATCCAGAAATTCTCTCTCCCTCCTTCTCATCAATATCAAATGTTTTTTGTTCAGTATTAATGGGAAGAATGGGCCTGTCTCTCAGTGCACACATTCTCTATTCTTGGAGGGATGGACGAGAGGCATACTCTTAGGTAATTTTCCACATGCATCGGAGCCCTGTACTTGATTTTCATTACTGTCAGAGCTGAGAAAGATGCTTCGCAGAAATAAGTAGTTGGAAAAGGAATCAAAACCTTCGAATTTGCAGCAAAGAGCTTATGATACTCCTCTTTAACAGAAGGCCAAAAGTTTATACATGAATTTTGTTGGAATCGGATCCTCTGGGTCCCATCGCATGACAGATCCAACAGTTCTTCCGCTGCCTTTGCACTGAGACCACGTGCTGATGAATGGGCAACAAAAGGATCCCGAACTCAATCCCAGGCATCTGTGTCAACATCAGTGAAGTACGAACTAAAATGTCCATTCAGTGTGGTAAGATGAAAGCAGATGTGATTTCTTACCAACTCGACTGATAGTTGTTTGTGTCCGAAAACTCCGTAAGTTGTGGGAACATGTCAGTGATCTATATACCTATATACCTAAGAGGAGGATTAGGTCAAATAGAAATGATCCAAAATGGATGAATAGCAGCATTAGAAGGGAAATTGGAGTAAAAAGGGGACTCTATAGGAGAATTAAAAGGGGAGAAGTACAGGTAGTAGGGCAGTATAATGACCTAGCTAGGAAAGTTAAAAAGGATATTAGGACTGCAAAGAGGAATTATGAGGTTAGGATAGCTAGAGATGCCCAGAAGGATCCAAAGGGATTCTATCAGCTGTACAAGGCTAAAACAAAGGAAAGAATAGGACCTCTTAAAGGAATGGATGGCAGGTTGATAGAAAATGGTGAGGAAATTAGTAAGGAATTAAATAAATACTTCTTGTCCGTATTTTCTCAGGAAGAGTCGGGTAGGGAACTGGAGCCAGTACAGATCTTTAGGGGACAAGAGGTTGATAAATTAAGCGAAATAGTCATAAGTAGGGAAGTAGTTAGCAAGGAAATAGATAGACTTAAAAAGACTAAATCTCCAGGGCCAGACGACATTTTTCCGAGGATTCTTAGGGAATGTAGAGAAGAACTCGTTGAACCCATTGCGATGATTTTTAGAAAATCCCTAGACACAGGAGTAGTGCCTAGGCTATGGAGGCAGGCAAATGTAGTTCCTATATTCAAGAAAGGAGATAAGGCAGAAAGTAGTAACTACCGCCATATTAGTTTAACATCAGTGGTAGGCAAGATGTTAGAAGCTATCATAGCAAGGGCAATTAGAAAACATTTAGATGAACACAAGCTAATTAGACATAGTCAACATGGTTTTAGCAAGGGGAAGTCCTGCCTGACAAATTTATTATCCTTCTATAGGAAAGTATTTGAAACCATAGATAAGGGGGACGAGTATGATATAGTTTATTTGGACTTCAGTAAAGCCTTTGACAGAGTACCCCATAGGAGACTGTTAAGTAAAGTCAAGGCTCATGGCATAGGTGGGAAGTTACTAGAGTGGATTAGGGGATGGCTTACTAGTAGGGAACAGAGGGTACAGATTAATGGGAAGAAATCAGAATGGGGTAATGTCACTAGTGGGGTACCACAAGGATCAGTACTAGGACCATTGTTATTCATAATCTATATAAATGACTTAGAGACAGGAATAAACAGTGATATCAGTAAATTTGCCGATGACACAAAGATAGGAAGACCGGTAAAGAATTTAGATGATGCTAGGATGCTGCAGGATGACTTAAATAGGCTGTACGAGTGGTCAGAGAAATGGCAGATGCAGTTTAATGTTAACAAGTGTAGCATTATGAGTGTAGGTAAAGGTAATAGGTCTGTAGACTACACATTAAATGACAATACCTTAGGAAAGTCATATAGTGTGAGGGACTTAGGAGTTCAAATAAGCAGTGACTTGCGCCCCAGGGAACAGTGTATTATAGCTAGAAATAGAGCCAACAAGATAATGGGATTTATTAGTAGGTGTGTGACAAATAGGAGTTCTGAGGTCATTCTGAGGTTGTATTTAGCGCTAGTAAGACCCCACTTAGATTATGCAGCTCAGTTTTGGTCCCCTTATTATAGGAAAGATATAGGCTCCTTGGAGGCAGTCCAGAGAAGAATGACAAAGATGATTCAGGGGCTGAGAAATTTACCCTACAAAGATAGGTTAAAACGTCTTAATCTCCACTCCCTAGAGAGAAGGAGGGCAAGAGGGGATTTGATTGAGGTTTTCAAATGGGTAAAAGGAATTAATAAGGGTAACATTGATCAGGTTTTAGAATTTAGTAGTCAGGATAGGACACGTGGAAATGGGTACAAGCTAGAAAAACTTAGATTCAGGACAGACATAGGTAGATATTGGTTCACTAACAGAGTGGTGAACGATTGGAATAGGCTGGGTAGACACGTAGTAAGTGCTGAGTCAATAGATAGCTTTAAAAGACGGTTGGATCAGAGTATGGATAGGAATGACAGGTGGGATGGCTAAATATTGGATTATTCCAAGGGTGGGGGGCAAGGAGCTGCCTCGTGTAGGTCATTAACTGGCCTCTTGCAGTCTCCTCATTTCTTATGTTCTTCTTATGTTCATTCAAAACCTTCTTCCACTCCTAGGGTTGGCAAAAAATATTAACACAGTATGAAACCCTGTAACAGTGTATATAGTACCCTATCCCTATCTGATAATTACATTTTTTTTACCCAATAATTCATGATACATACGCTCCTGACGGCCGCTGGATGTACACTGCCGGTGGTTGACACAATAGCCGCATTTTTGTCGTCCACGGTTTCGAAGATCGTCTTCGGTAAACCCAAGTCAATCCCGTCTGGCGCGTTTTTGTCGTCCACTTTCGCTTGGAGGATACGAAGACAGTTCCAAGCCGAAAAGACTCGGCCTCGAAGACTGCCTGGAGCTGTCTTGAGAGACGGATTTCATCTTGCAACCCGGATTCCCCTGAAAAACATCGACAAGAAGGAAATATGGCGGCCCAGAGAGAGTAAATAGTTACTTATTTGAGTAAAATATGCTGATTCCCACCTTAATTGTGGGAAATGACGCCACCTTAGTTGAAAAATAGTGCGTTGAATACACAAATGTGATAATACTGTATGGTAAAGCGGTAAAGCATAGCTTTAATCAGGGTAAAGCACAGCTTTACCCTGATTAATGCCAGTAATGTCATGAAATGAGTATGTGGCGTACTATCTATAATAGCACAGCTTACAGGTACGGCAGCCGTACTTAAATGCTCGCTTATAGATACGGCACGTGCCTAACTTTGGTATAATATAATATAAAAAGCTTATATAACCAAACCTAACACAACATTACCTAACCTAATCTAAACATAACCTAACGAATGTTGTATCCTCATAGTGCTCGCTTATAGATACGGCATGTGCCTAAGTTTTAGGTAAAAAGCTTATATAACCGAGCCTAATCGAACCTAACCGTACCTAACATAACTTAAAAGATGCTTTACCAGGTAAATAATAAGGCACAGGCCGTACCAATAGCGGATGAATAGTGTATGACAACGTACCTTTAAGCACTTCGATCTATAATTTGTCAGTATCCAGGTGTTCCAGATACGAGTTTAGTACATTGAATCAACAGTTTTTAGTAATGAAGATGTAGATGTTAGCAAGAGCAATTAGAAAACAAGCCATTTTCTTTCGTAGCCACATGCCATTCTGGTGAAGATGTAAAAATCTACTGAATAAAATAACTTTGTTAGCATAACCTTCCCAGAGCTGCAGTTAAATAAGCCTAACCAAAACTAACCTAACCAAACCAAACTAAACCTAACGTAACCTAACCAAACAAAACAAAACCTAACGTAACCTAAACAAACCTAACGTAACCTAACCAAACCTAACGTAACCTAAAATAAATTGTATTTTTTTTCTGTAATTCAGCAGAATAACTGTTTGAGGTGATCTTTAGAAGTTTCTGAGGTTGAATTTGCAGTGTATACTAAAGGTAAGGAGATATCGAATAGGTCGTCTTACGAACCTTTACCGGTAATAGGTCTATAGACTACACATTAAATGACACTACCTTAGGAAGGTCATATAGTGAGAGGGACTTTTGGGAGTTCAAGTAAGCAGTGACTTGCGCCCCAGGGAACAGTGTATTATAGTTAGACATGGATAAATAGAAAGATACTGGGATTTTTTTGGTAGTTATGTGACAAATAGAAGTTTTGAGGTCATTCTGAGGTTGTATTTAGCGCTAATTAGACTCCACCTAGATTATACAGCTCAGTTTTGGTTATGTACTGTGTAGGATTATTTTCGTCGCTGACATTAATTTCGGCAACCATAACAAAAAGGAAATTAATGTCGCCAAATAATTTCAAATAAATGTATAGTAGCTATGTTTTACTTTTAATAAAGTTTTTAGGAAAGTTTGTAAGCCAGATAATAATATTTCGGCACCAAGTCAAGAAAAAGTGTTTTTGTGGTGGCCACTGATCAGCCCCAAGACGGTCTTCGAAACCCAATCCCGCGCGTGGACGACAAAAATGCGGGTAATGAGTCAACCAGTGTTGCCAGATGGCGCTCACGAAAATCGGCTAATTTTGCTCCAGATTTCGCGGACCTCCTATCAAAGTGCCACGGACCCCGCTTTGAGAACCGCTGCTCTAATCCTCCCAATTTCATCTTCATCTCTTTTTTTTCTTCATAAACTCAAACATTCTGTCCTCCCATTTTACTGAGTCTTCCTTCCTCTTGCATCCAATGCCTCTACCTTACTCACGTACACTAGCCAACTATTCAAGTGTCGTCTTATCTGCCGAGATATACGGTAATTAGACTGGAAACAGATGAGAAATGTAGCGAGGCTTATATCATTTATTCAGTGTAAAACTAATATTCCATACCTCTCCATAGACTGAGGACCGACCAAGGCAGACAGCAGAATACCAGAGTCGAGTGTCTCACCTTAATGTCAAGATGCAAAAGTAAGAGCATGTATAAAGGTGGTGATGGACTAGTGTTTCCATGGTTGGAAGTTTTAACCTCGTTGTTTTGAAAGGTTGTTTTTGTTTTTTTCATTATAGAACACCAAAATAAAGATGGTGCTATAGTATTTTGATCTTACAGGTATGATGGTGCAACAGATGCTATCAGGAGAGAAAATTGTTATCACCAGGCTGGAGAAAATCAACGTAAGCTACTAATGAATTTCAAGATAATGTTAAAAATGATACATCTATCTAGCCATTCTCACATTCGTTCTTTGAAACTCATATGATGTGCCAGTAGAATCTTCATTCATCCTGGCATACATTTCTCTTCCTATTTTACTCTTCCTCTTATTTCAATAGACTCATCTCCCAACATCCGTGAACATGTGAAATCTGTGAATAATCAATTCCATATGTTGGAACCCGAAAGTAATACTTGTCAAACACATGATGAAGAAATTACTGAAGGAGCAGAGGTTAAAGAATAATGAGGAACTAGAATTACGAGAAGCCCCATAGAGCCT
>JAPQNM010000017.1:13453455-13476568 GCA_029783475.1 Metacarcinus magister
ATATATATACATAAAGAGAGAGAGAGAGAGAGAGATAGAAAGAGAGAGAGAGAGAGAGAGAGAGAGAGAGAGAGAGAGAGAGAGAGAGAGAGAGAGAGAGAGAGAGAGAGAGAGAGAGAGAGAGAGAGGCATTATTCTTTCCATAGATACCCATTTAAATAGTGATGTCAACCGTATTATAAAAAAAAACCGATTTATTACAGTTTTGGGTAATACATACAATACTTCAGCCTACTCAAACGAAAGAAAATGTAATAGTTTATGCTTAATTCTGTTCCTTCTCACAATAATGAGACACTATTGTGCACTAGTGCTTCCGTAGATTATGATTTCAATGCTCAAGTCTAGTGTATAACTGAAAAAACGAGCTATAACAACACTGCTATATATTAAATCACACAATATTTCAGCTCGCCGAAACAATCCAAGGGGTATATTTTCAGCTTTAGTCTGTTCTTTCTCTTATAGGGAGGCACTAATCTCTCTCGTGATACCCATTTCAAGCCCAAGTCTAGTTTGTTATTGAAAAAAACCGACCTACGTGAATATTCTTTTCGGTGTGTACTATGTTTATGAAGTCAAAACAATTTAAATCCAAGAAAATAATGCCAAGAACCTATTTCATTCCATATATTTAAAGTTGACAAATTGTGAGCGTGCGTTCTAGCGGCAGAGGATGTATGAGATATGACCCACGAGTTCTGGACGACCATAAGACTGAGTGTCATAAATTCTGTTAGCTATGAACGTTAGTTATGGTCGTCCATATAACTATGTAGAATACGCTGAGCCCATACTTATAAAGAATTAGGATTTGATCCTAAGAGCGCGTCTTAACTAAGCTAGGACATTTGTCCAGCTTAGGCGCGGAGCTTAAGGATGAGTCTAAGACAGCGGCACCAGCATGTCGAAATAGCGCTACTTATAGCAAGCATTCGGTTTGAATAACGTGATTTTAACCACTAAAAGTTTTAAAAAGAGTGAAAATAATGACAAAAAATAACAATGAGTACTTTTATGATTACTGGTTAAGATTAAAATTAAAAAATACATATATGAGGATATGTTTTTTATCGTCGATGCAACGCTCCGTTCAAAGGGCCCAAATAAACAAAAAAATTGGATGCACTCAATTCAAATGAAATTATGGACTCTACTGCTACCTTCAGTTTTAAAAGTTTTACAAAACCCTCTAGGAAAAAAAGATAGAACAAAACCCTCCAGGACAGAACCCCTTATGAATTTTTTTTCTTTGGGTTAGGTTAGGTTAGATTTGGGTAAAATTTCACTTTCACACCCGCCCAATTCCCCTTACATTCCCACATGTCCTCATGTTTATTGGGGGAAGATGGGGAATGGGGATATCTTATTAGCAGATATTTATTTGCGACGGTAATGAGTGTCAGAATCGTTTGTGTATATCAATGTATCAATGTTAGGTTTCCATTACCCCTAAAGAAACTTTGGGTATATCTTCTTAACTATTTATTTGCTACGGTTATACATTTTTTTGTGCCTACACTAGCATTTCTTCAACATTTTTTCACCATTTAATCTCCTCCACGTACATGTAAGTTGTTTTCTTGGGAGTATATGTCAAAATTCAAAAAACATAACAAAACAGTTTAGAGGCTGCCGTTATATCTCCCTTGTTTCTGGTATTCATCACCACTATTATACAATTTTGTTCCTACAGCAGCATTTCTACGTTTCTCTGCCACTTACTATCTTCCTCGTATATATACTATTTTATTGGAGGTATATATCAATATTAAATTATGAGTTGAGGCTGGCTTTGGTTGGTGCGAAACGGAAAACCGCGTATGAGTGTCGTCTGCTAGTGTCTTTTTTTTTTTTTAACATTAAAAGGGTAATAGCTAAGGGAAAACAGAAATAAGTAAAAAAAAATCCCGCTTGTCGCCAGACCCTGTAAAGAGGACAGTAGGAGAATAGAAGCAAGGGGTGGAGATCCAGTTAACATTAGAGGTGTCTTGACACTCCTCTTTTGAAAGAGTTTAAGTCATAGGCAGGTGGAAAAACAGACAAAGGAAGAGAGTTCCAGAGTTTACCAGTGTAAGGGATGAAAGAGTGAAGATGCTGGTTAACTCTTGCATTAGGAAGATGGACAGAATAAGGATGAGAAGAAGTAGAAAGTCTTGTGCAGCGAGGCCGCGGGAGGGGGGGAGGCATGCAGCTAGCAAGTTCAGAAGAGCAGTCAGCATGAAAATAGCGGTAAAAGATAGATAAAGATGCAACATTGCGGCGGTGACTTAAAGAATCAAGAAAGTCAGTTAGAGGAGGAGAGTTGATGAGGCGAAAAGCTTTACACTCCACCCTGTTTAATAAAGCTGTATGAGTTGAGCCCCCCCAGACATGTGAGCCATACTCCATACATGGGCGGATAAGGCCCCTGTACAGAGCAAGCAGCTGAGAGGGAGAGAAAAATGGACGCAGACGCCATAGGACACCTAACTTCTTGAAAGATGATTTAGCAAGAGTAGAGATATGAAATTGCCAGTTTAGATTTTTAGCAAAGGATAGACCGAGTGTGTTTAATGTGGAGGAGAGGGGAAGTTGAGTGTCATTGAAGAAGAGGGGATAGTTATCTGGAAGGTTATGTCGAGTAGGTAGTTGTAGAAATTGAGTTTTTGAGGCATTGAACAAAACTAGGTTTGCTCTGCCCCAATCAGAAACAAGTGAAAGATCAGAAGTTAAGCGTCCTATAGCATCTCGCCTTGAGTCATTTAATTCTTGTTGGGTTGGGCGTCTGTTGTACGACGTTGAAAAATGCAAGGTGGTGTCATCAGCATAAGAGTGGATAGGGCATTGAGTCAGATTTAGGAGATCATTGATGAATAATAGAAAGAGAATGGGTGATAGGACAGAACCCTGAGGAACACCACTGTTGATAGTTTTAGGAGAACAATGACCGTCCACTACAGCAGCAATAGACCGGTCGGAAAGGAAACTAGAGATGAAGGTACAGAGAGAAGGATATAATCCGTAGGAGGGTAGTTTAGAAATTAAAGATTTATGCCAGACTCTATCGAAGGCTTTCGATATGTCAAGGCCGACAGCAAAGGTTTCACCGAAGTCCCTAAAAAAGGATGACCAAGATTCAGTTAGGAAAGCAAGATGATCACCAGTAGATCGGCCTTTACGGAAACCATACTGGCAATCAGAGAGAAGGTTGTGAGCTGATAGATGCCTCATTATCTTTATGTTAAGGACAGATTGAAAGGCTTTAGAAAGGCAGGAAATCAAAGCTATAGGGCGGTAGTTAGAAGGATTGGAGCGGTCACCCTTTTTAGGGACAGGTTGAATGTGAGCAAACTTTCAGCAAGAAGGATAGGTAGAAGTAGAGAGACACAGACGAAAGAGTTTGACCAGGCAGTGAGCGAGTTCGGAGGGACTCCATCCGGACCGTAAGCCTTCCGAGAATCAAGGCCAGAGAGGGCCTGGAAAACGTCATAATAAAGAATTCTAATTTTAGGGATGAAGTAGTCAGAGGGTGGAGGAGTAGGAGGAATATGCCCAGTATCATCCAAAGTAGAGTTGGTAGCAAAGGTTTGAGCGAAGAGTTCAGCTTTAGAGAAAGAAGAGACAGCTGTGGGGCCATCTGGTTGAAGTAGAGGAGGGAAAGATGAAGAAGTAAAATTGTTAGAGATATTATTGGCTAGATGTCAGAAATCACGAGAAGAGTTAGAGTTGGAAAGATTTTGACATTTTCTATTGATGAAAGAGTTTATAGTAAGTTGGAGAATAGATTTGGCATGATTACGGGCAAAAATATATAGGGCATGAGTTTCAGCAGATGGATGGCTATGGTACCGTTTGTGAGCCGCCTCTCTATCATTAACAGTACGAGAACAAGCAGAGTTAAACCAGGGCTTTATAGCTTTAGTATTAGAGAAAGTATGAGGAATGTATAGCTCCATGCCAGAGATAATCACCTCTGTTATGCGCTCGGCACACAGAGAAGGATCTCTGACATGGTAGCAATAATCATCCCAAGGAAAATCAGAATAGTACTGCCTCAGGTCCTCCCACTTAGCAGAGTTGAAATGCCAGAAGCACCTCTGCTTAGGCGGGTTCTGAGGATGCACTGGAGTGATAGGACAGGTAACGGAAATAAGATTGTGATCGGAGGAGCCCAACGGAGAGGAAAGTATAACAGAGTAAGCTGAAGGGTTGGAAGTTAGGAAAAGATCAAGAATGTTGGGCGTCTCCAAGGCGGTCAGGGATACGGGTAGGGAACTGCACTAGCTGCTCTAGGTCATGAAGGATAGCAAAGTTGAAGGTTTGTTCACCAGGTTGGTCAGTGAAAGAAGATAAAAGCCAAAGCTGGTGGTGAACATTGAAATCCCCTAAAATGGAGATCTCAGTATAAGGAAGTCAAATAGTCAAAGAATTTTACATAGTCAGATGAATTTGGTGAGAGATATACAGCACAGATGAATTTAGTTAGAGAGTGACATTGAAGTCTTAGCCAGATGGTAGAAAATTCTGAAGATTCAAGATTGTGGGCACGAGAGCAAGTAATGTCGTTACGCACATATGCGCAACAGCCAGCTTTGGATTGAAAATGAGGATAGAGAAAGTAGGAGGGAACAGAGAAGGGGCTGCTGTCAGTAGTCACAGACACTGTGTTTCAGTTAGGAAGAGAAGATGAGGTTTAGTGGAGGAGAGATGGTGTTCCACAGATTGGAAATTAGATCTAAGGCCACGAATGTTGCAGAAATCGAGAGTAAAAGTATTAGAGGAAGTGTCAAGACACCCGAGTCTAGCTGCTATTCGCTCCCGCACCCGCACTTAGCTTAGGGCGCGACTTAAGACTTATTCCTAATAGTTAAGACCGATTTCCGCCATTTTGTGTACTTAGGATCGTCCGAGACAAAGTCTTTGCTTTATAAGTATGGGCCCTGAGCGTTGACTGAGGAGACCTGAGCGCTGACTTTTCTACGGGACTCTGACCATCTGTAGTTCCTTGCATCCATACACTGTGCCCTAGCTCGGAAGAGAAGCTTCCATCATACCACCGGTACACACTATGGCTTGTGCGCCGCTCTCTGACTAGGCTCAGTGAGAGGGTTGGGGGAGGTGTGGAAATCAAGACAATAGAGCCCCGCGCGCTGCACCAAGGCCATGGCTGCATCCGCTGCCGTCACGGCACCAGTCTTGCCTCAACTGCCATAGTATATTACCGTACTCATGGATACAGCTGCCGCCAACGCAGCTCTTCAAGAGTCACTTTTGTGGTGCATTGTTGGAGCAACTTGCACAAAGTCAAACAAACAAAATAAAAACACAAAAAAAGAAGAAGAAAAAGAAGCTTTGGTGCAAGGAATGGATTTCCAAACGGAGTGTAAAGGAAGTTTCAAACAATTTTTGTTTGAACTGGAAGGAGAATGTCACGACGATTTAAAGAACTATATCAGAATGCCTGACACTTCATTCTACAATTTGCTCACAAAGATTGAACCACTCATAAGCAAAAATAAGACCCATTTTCGTGAAACCATCCCTCCAGGAGCTCGTTTGGAGGCTACACTTCGCTTTCTGGCAGCCAGGGGATCCTTGAGTGAACAAATACATAAATGTATATATATATATATATATATATATATATATATATATATATATATATATATATGTTTATATATATATATATATATATATATATATATATATATATTTATATATGTTTATATATATATATATATATATATATATATATATATATATATAAACATATATATATATATATATATATATATATATATATATATGTTTATATATATATATATATATATATATATATATATATATATATATATGTTATATATATATATATATATATATATATATATATATATATATATATATATATATATATATATATATATATATATAGTATATTAGCTGTATTTAATTACCTGCGTGTGTGTGTGAGAGAGAGAGAGAGAGAGAGAGAGAGAGAGAGAGAGAGAGAGAGAGAGAGAGAGAGAGAGAGAGAGAGAGAGAGAGAGAGAGAGAGAGAGAGAGAGAGAGAGAGAGAGAGACAGAGACAGAGACAGAGAGAGAGAGAGAGAGAGAGAGAGAGAAAAAAATTTGGATCAAGGTGTAGGTGTGAAAGGAATGTGGATTAAGGAGTGGAGGCTGTGTGCATGTGTGTGTATGTGAGTGTGTGTGTGTGTGTGTGTGTGTGTGTGTGTGTGTGTGTGTGTGTGTGTGTGTGTGTGTGTGTGTGCATAATTATTGACATTGTAACCTGCGTTGGAAGTTATTACACAATTTATTGTACTCATGAGTTATTTTGTTAGTGTATTAAGGCTTACACTCCTCGATCTCTGTCTTATTGTTTTTATAGTTTGTGTTTTGTACTTGCCACAGGCATGGATGCTCCCTTACAAGGTACAAAGGAGTACAAAGGAAGAACAGACAGCAACAGTCCTACTGGACCTAACGAGGCTGTCTGTTTAGCTACACTACTATTATATCTACTTGATAAGAGACAAAAGGACAGCAAAGTGGAAGGTTCCTCCCCACCCACCCCTCCCTCCAGCCGTAGCTGGGCGGAAGAGGAAGTGATACTATGTAGTATGGAAAAACTATCATGGAATTTGTATAGGAAAGTGAGAAAAACAAGGAGTAATCTATGCTATAAAAAAAATAAAAAATAAATAAATTAATTAAAAAAATAATAAAAAAATTTACGCAGTAGTGAAATATTCGACTTGGTGAACGGATGCTAAGTGCTTATCGAGTTTCTTCTTAAACGATTCAATTGTAATACTGTTAACTATTTGTGCAGGGAGAGAATTCCAAACATTTACGATTCTATTGAAGAAAAGGTGCTTCGCTTCATTCGATCTAAAACGCTTACCAATGATCTTGAAGCCATTGTTACGGGTGGTGCTTGTGAGATCGGTAGTTACATAGTCGTTTATGTTAATATTATCAAAACTATGGAAAATTTTAAAAATCTCAATTAGGTCCCCTCGTAGCCTACGTTTGGATAAACTGAATAAGTTCAGCTCCTTTAGTCGTTCTTCGTAAGACTTGTTTCGCAATCTTGGGATCATTTTAGTAATTCTTCTTTGTATTCTCTCCAGCTTATTAATATCTTTTCTATAGTATGGTGACCAAAATTTAATGCAATATTCTAGAGTGCATTATATAGTGTAAGGATAACTTTTTCAGATTTATTCTCAAAAGTTCTACCGATGAAGCCGACCAGTTTGTTCACTTTTTTTTTACAACGTCTGAACAATGTTCATCTGGTTTGAGGTCGTTACTAATAGTTATCCCTAAGTCTTTTTCATGGTTAACCTTGGAAAGTTCAGAGCCATTCATTGTATATTTAGTGAATTGATTGTTGCTACCGATATGCAAAACTTTACATTTATCAACATTAAATTTCATTTGCCATATATTTTGACCAACTGACTAACGTGTCGAGGTTTGATTGAAATTGTAGTTTATCGGCGGTTGTAGTTACTTTACTCGTGATTTTCGTATCGTCGGCAAATTTTGATATCTTACAGGTGAGGCCTTCATCAATATCATTGACATAAATGAAAAAAAAGATTGGGACCAAGTAATGAGCCCTGTGGCACACCGCTTTTAACGTCTCGCCAGTTAGATGATTTACTGTTTATGACAACGCGTTGTCTTCTTTTGGAAAGCCAGTCTTTAACCCATTTAAGAATTTTCCCAGATATGCCGTGTGATTCTAATTTTTTTAATAACCGTTTGTGGGGAACTTTGTCAAACGCTTTTTGGAAGTCGAGATAAATTATATCAACCGCTTTTGTCTCAAGGAGATTCGTTAAGCAAGAGCGTTTGTTACGGAAACCATGTTGAGAATTATTAATCATGCTGTTTTCTTCTAGGAAAGTCACTAGTTTATTGCGTATTATAGTTTCCATTAATTTACCAACTACGGATGTGAGGCTGATTGGTCTGTAGTTAGTCGGTAGTGATTTATCTCCTTTCTTTTGTATAGGGGTAACATTTGCTAATTTCCAAATGTCGGGAACTTTTCCAGAATTTAAAGATTTATTGAATAGTATTGCAAGAGGTTTGCTGATTTGATATGTTGCCTCTTTTAAGACTCTCGGTGCAATACAATCAGGACCAGGAGTTTAATTTACTTTAATTTTATCAAGTGCCTTAGTTACAGTATCTTCAGTAAAGTGACAATCGCTTAAAGGAATTAAGTTAGGTTTAGCTGGGGTTATTTCCTGGATTTCATCGGTGTCTTCAATGGTAAAAACGGATGCAAAATAATCATTTAGTACTTCGGCCATTTCTGATTCTGTATTTATTTCCTTATCGTCTTTTAGGTGGAGTGGGCCAATATTAGTTGTGATAACTTTTTTATTACGTACGTAGGTGTAAAACTCCTTGAGGTTGGATTTCGTTTTATTTGGAATATATATTTTGAGATCTTTTTTACTTCGTCTAATCATCTTTTTTGTTTCGCGTCTTAGTCTTTCGTATTCTATTTTATCGTTTTCGTTTTGTGATCGTAAATATTTACCATGTGCGCGCTTTTTAAGTAATAATCCTGCCTCAATTTGGCTATTCCACCATTTTGGTTTATTAATATTTTTATTTTTACATGGACGTCTCTTACAAACGGGAATGCATAATTTAACGGTTTCGTTTTCTACTATGCTCCAATCAGTATCTGCTAAAAGCTTTCTCAATTTTTCAAAGTTACCTTTGCGATACATGAAGATAAGTTCTTCGCTTACGTTATCTTTGTAAACTTCGAGATTTAGGTTAAAAGAGACAGTTTTATGGTCGCTGGTGCTGAATTCTGGGCTCGTATTAACGTTACTTACTAGACCGTCGTTTGTTGAAAATACAAGGTCTAGTATATTATCAACTCTCGTGGGTTTGCTTACGTTTTGACTTAAGCCACTCTCTAACAAATTATTATATAAGTCGTGACCCATATGAGATTTAAGAGAATTTCCCCATGAAGTTACAGGAAGATTAAAGTCTCCAAAAATTACGCTTTCAAATGAATTACTTACTTCGATTATCTGATCGAACAATTTTCTTTCGCTATTATTATTGTGTGCTGGTGGTCTATAAATGAGTCCAATAATAATTTTCTTAGAACTGTTTTAAATTGTAAAAATATAACATCTAAGTTATCTATTTTTTCAGTTTGCAACACTGTGGGGTTAAGACTGGCTTTCACGTAAAAAAGGACACCTCCACCTTTTTTATTTTGTCGTTCGCAACTGAATATTGAATAGCTTGGCAAATTATATTCTGCTAAAAAGTCTCTGTTTTCTGTGTTAATCCAAGATTCTGATACTGCAATAATGTGAAAATCTTCAGATGCTGAAAGTGCTTCTAAATCTGAGAACTTATTTCTGAGGTTGCACGCGTTAAACATGCAAACTTTTAGGCAATTGTTTACGTTAGTGTTTCTATACACGGTGTTATTTCTATACATGGTGTTACTTACGTAGCTGAGGTTGTGCGAGGCTGGATACTGTGTTTTCTCCTGAAATCAGAAACTTTGTCATTAAGTAGCCTGCCTAAACGAGCAGCCCCGACTGGATTGAGGTGTAGGCCATCGTCCTTGTACAAATGGACTTAAGACGGTTATTGGTGCTGAAGGCCTTGTTGAAAAAAGCTGTGGGTGCACTACTTCGGGGAAGGATTCCTGAAAGAATGATTTTATTTGTCTTACATTTGTACCGTCGAATCAGCTTTCTGTATCTCTCCAGCAGTTCCTCGGATCTGGTGTACATGACATCATTTGTACCTGCATGGATAATTAAAAGAGTGTTAGTGTCTGCCTGACTGGTTGCCTCGTCACAGGCTGTTGTGATGTCATCCAAACGTCCCCCGGGCATGCACAACCTCTTCCTGTTGGATCTATTTCTTCCACAAAACTCCGTAATATGATCTCTTACGATAGAATCGCCGATGATTCTCGTCTCATGGTCCTCTTCTTCTTCTTTCATTAGGATTTTAAAACTATTATAAGTAGAGACAGGTAAGAAAGATTTTTTATTAATTTGTCGTGCACCATTTCTGAGAGGAGTGAAAAGTACTTCCCCCTGAATTACGCGTTCAGGGAGACTTGCAGCGTCGTGTTGAGTAGCAGCTACAGCGGCGTAACTCGTTGGCTGTTCTGTAGATGGAGACAAGGGAGGTAAAATACCAACGTTTGCTGTGACGAACTCCTGTAAAATATCAAACTTTTTCTTAAGTTCGTCATTTTCCTTCTGTAAAAAATACAAACGACAGACTGACGAATCTAAAAAAAATTTAGCAGCGAAGCGCCCATCACACACGTCACACTTTGGAGACATGATTAACTGTAAATAAGGAGAGAATTAACAATGCAAAAGGGTTTGGAACAGGTAGAAGGATTATCGCCGTCAAAAGAGATATTAATGAGGACTGTAAAAGATTAAAATTTGAAAAGGTCAGGCCAGGTAGAAGGATTATACTAAGCCGAGGTCAGGACAGAGGAGCAGGTAGACAATTTACGCTGAGAGGAGGTAATGAGGTCTGTCTAGACAAGGATTAAGATCTTGGAAGGTTCAGGCAGGTCAAGTCTGAATTTTCAAGGTCAAATTTTTGGGCGAGGGTTATGTAGAAATCTTCCTTTATAGCAACAAAATACAAATATATAAGAAGCGAATTAGTAGTTATTGAGAAAATAACACCACAGAGAACAATCAAATAAACACTAAGATTAAGTAATAACAATAATGTACGAATGAAGGGGTTAAAAGCAGAATATTAACACATGAATTATATATGTATCACTGATGCATGTGTATGTATGAGTCGTGTAAAATGTTTAAAGTGCGGAGACAGCAAAAGATAGCAAGAGATATCCTAGGAGTGATAGGAACTTAGCGTATTTGTATAGCGGTGGGCAGGTGAGGCGGCAGGTGCGGCAGCCAAATCGTGTCAGCAAATCGAGTCAGGTCGAGCGAACACAACACGTTCTCTCCTCATGAATGATAGACCACGTGTGAATGAACTGTTGAGTGTTCCAGCGAGTCCATTCAAATTTCTGTTCAGCCATGGTCGGATAGAGCGAGAGAGTACCATTCTCCTCCTGTGTTTGAATAGCAAGCAACTGGCGGGCTTTGCGCAGGAGTCGGGACTCACTTTTACATACATTTGGGCCTCTTTCTCTCTGTACCATTCCAAAGTCTTCCTTCGTTCCATCTCAGTCTTCTACTTAATCAGTCCCACACCTTTCACTGTTTTGTCTATCTCACTTTTCCACTTTCTCACATCCCACTCTAACCCTTCTCTACTTCTGTTCATCACCTTCCATTCATACACCCATTCTCTCCCTTCACATAATCTATGCACCCACATAACCAGCATGCCACTCCTTTCTACCATATTCATACATTTCTTCTTCCACTTACTGCTTATTACATTCCACTAATACACCTTTCGGGCAATTCTTGCATTCTCCATTCGTTCCAGCCTAACTTTATATCTTAAAGTTGCCTTTATATGTCTCTCCCTAAACGTACTCCATTCCATGTCACCTCTCAGAGCTTATACAGTTGCATACCTTGGTTCATTCAGTGCCATTCTTGCTACTCTATTCTGCCCTACTTCCAACTTGTCTATCTCCTTTTCACTCCATGCAATCACTTCCATACCATACATATAAACTCGGAACAGCCACGCTCTTCCATATCTCTCGCAACACGTCATATTTACTCGCTCTCATTCTTACTGCACTCCCTAGTCGGCCAACCCATTGATTCACCATACTAATCTTTTCATTCTATGTCTTCTCATATCCATTTGGGCTCATCCATATCCCTAGGTACTAATACTCACATTCTTGCTGCAGCTCATTCACTCCAAGTCTCCATGTAGCATCCATCTCATCTTCTGAACTATTCACTATCATTATGTCAGGGCCGAGGTGACTACCAATCAATATTATGCTTCTATAGAGTTGTGGGGAAGAAAAATCATGGAGTATGATACCCCGAATATATTTACACACGCAATAATAGCAAACAGCAGGCTAAAAGCCAAACTAAATCACCAACGACGATCTGCTCGTAAACAATTACCAGAGCAGGGGTATGGCACCCAAATAACTCCATGAACAGCTGTCTGGAGGGTGAGATGCGTGGCAGCAACACTCGGCAACGTAGATAGCACCTCAGACAGCAGGGAGGGTCGAATGGTACAGTTGAAGGGCACACTGGAAGGAGCCCAAGTCTCCAGAAATGCCTTCGGAATGTTGAGAACCAGCAGCAGGTGGTGAGGTGTTGTTAGGTGAGAGAGCAGAGACGTTCTGTCTGTCCCAGGTCCGGCGGCGAGGAGCTTGCCTCGGTTTAGACTACCCCCCTACCCCTGGACAAGGGGGTGGGGTAGTGGCGGGGAAGCCGGTGAACAAGCAGTTGGAGAGGTGAACCAGCGCCGGCAGACTAGAGTGGTAGTTCAACCACTAATTAGGAGGGGACGAGGCAGGTGCAGTTCCTCACACATGCCCCCACTAAAACATCTGCTGCACAGCTGATGTCGAAGAACTGCAGCTGACCAGGAGACATAAACAAACTTATAATAGTCTTGAGTGCAGGAAACAAAACTTGTAAAAGACTGGAGTGCAGGAAACAAATAAAGAAGAATTATTGCCGGCTGAGAAGGTCGGCTCCAATGTTCTCTGTCCCGGCAACATGAACAACCCTAAATTTATAGGGTTGAAGACCTAAAGCCCATCGTAGTACTCTATCATTTTAACCTTTAAATTTCTCAAGGTATATTAGAGGCTTGTGGTCTACTTTAAGGATAAATTCCTTACCTCGAAGATAAAAGTCAAACCTATGAATGCCGAACACGATGGCCAGGCATTCCCTCTTGATGGTAGAGTATCGTCGTTCCCGATCAAGTAGTTTCCGGCTGGCGTAAGAGATGGGATGTGGACGATCATCATGGTACTGAAGGAGTACAGCACCTAATCCATAGTTTGAAGCATCGGTACGTAGGACGAAGGTCTGGCTGGGGTCCGGAAGACGAAGAATAGATCCCGAAGTCAAGGCTTGCTTCAGCAGCTTGAACCGTTCATGCAGATCTTCAGTCCACTGGAGGGGATCCCGTACCGGCTTCTTCAACATGTTAAAGAGGGGGCCGGTAAGCTCAGAGGCCTGAGGAATGAAAGCTTTGTAAAACGATATCAAACCTAGGAAACTCCGGAGTAACTTCTTGGTGGTAGGAGGAGTCATGGCGATGATGGCAGTCAACTTGCCAACTTGTGGTTGAAGATGGTCACGTGACAAAACAAATCACAGATAGTTGATGGACTTTGCTCCAAACCGGCACTTTTTAAGTTTGACAGTCAGACCGTTCTGTTGTAGTCTATCTAAAACAGACTTGAGGGCAGAAATGTGAGTGGGCCAATCAGATGAATACACAAAAATATTATCAAAATGAAATGAAACATTGGCCAAGCCAGCAAGCACAATCCTCATTAAGCGAATATAAGTGGCACAGGCCGTAACAAGACCAAAAGGCATCCGAGTAAATTCCATCAGGCCCATGTGAGTTGGAAACGCAGTGAAGCGTCGAGCTTTGGCAGAAAGTGGAACCTGGTAATATGCCTTACTCAAATCTAGCTCTGAGAAGAACTCAGCACCAACGAACTTATGCAGCTCAGTCTCAATACTGCAGGATGGTTCAGCATGGAAAACAGTAACGGAGTTGAGTAACCTGTAATCAATGGCCATCCGATACGTACCGTCGGACTTCCTGACCATGATAACCGGAGAGCAGTGTGGAGAGGTTGAAGGTTGGATGATTCCTTGACTCAACAGTTGCTCAACCTCTTCCTGGTAGTAGTGCTGGAGATGGATTTGGTGGTAGTGGCAGTAGTAATAGTAGTAGTAGTAAAAATAGTAATAGTGGTAGTAGTAGTAGTAGTAGTAATAATAGTAATAGTAGTAGTAGTAGTGGTAATAATAATAGTAGCAGTAATAGTAGTAGCAGCAGTTGAGAGGAAAACCAGTGGAGAAATCAATGCGAGTTACAAGGTGACGATACCCTTCAGAAGACGGTGGAGACAAGGGACCTACCAAGTCAATGGCAATTCTGGAGAAGGGTTCAGTTACGACAGGTAACGGTTGAAGAGGTACTGGACGTACCCTTCCCTTAGCTGACATATGTTGACACTTGTCGCAGGAACGGCAGTAATCCCGGATTTCTGCACACATCCCTGGCCAATAAAAGTCTTGCCATACCTTCATATGAGTCTTCCGGTGGGAGAAATGTCCAGCCAAAGGACCTTCGTGAGCAACACGTAGGATGACGGGACGGCAATCGCTGGGAACAACCAAGGATAAACCATTTACCTTTTGAGGGTGATCCGAGGAGAGACATTTTCGGTACAGGAGGCCGTCTTCATGTATGAATTGGTATGTGGCACCATCCCGGGCCTTCTCAACTTCTTGAGTGGTAGCCTTTGATTGTAAACACGTCAAGGAAGGACAGGATTCATGAAGTTGACGATACTCATCAGGGGTTACAGTCAAAGGATGGAGCTTAGGCAGAACTAGAAGGTGGACCCGTTTAGATCTCCACAGCACACACTTGAGTAGTGGAGGACTAAACTAGTGGTAGATGCTGACATCCAGAAGGGGGGTTGTCCTTGTCTTGAGAGGAGAGGGAGGTTCCGGGCGAAGGCGAGTCATCAAGAGGCGACAGTGGATCTTGTAGGGAAGAAACGTCGGTGGTGGCTTGGTCATGGTCACTATGGAGAAGATCGTTGTCATTAGTGAGTAGAGAATCAGGACTATAGGATCTTGTACCCCGGGAATATTCCCAACTAGAGCACTAGCAAATTTAATTGGGGCCCTTACAGCATCTGTCTAACCAGTGTAAAATGGGCACCGTAGGTAACACTTAACGACAGGAAATTCGTCGATGCGTCCCAAATAGTCAGCAACTTATACTTTGGGGCAGAGTGATGGGTCAATGTCTAGCAAGGCTTCCTCGGAAATTACAACGCCAGAGCATCCGTTATCCCTAATTATAGAGGAAGACCATGACCCATTAATAGTCCCGTAACTGAGAAGTTAGGCACTTTATGGTCTTCTAAACAAAATCCAACCTTATAGAAGGGCGTGGTAGTAGTTCCATCCTTGAATGCTCGAGGATTCCTGTGACAGCGTGGTAGTATATGTCCTGCTTCCCCACAATTGTGACAAGTCACGGTTGAGGGAGTCTGACTCCCAGAAGAAGGTAGAGACTGGAGTGGAGTAGCAAGTCGAGGAGAGATTTTCTTAGCGTTGTTGTAGGAAGAGACCTTAAGATAGGCGTTGTGGGCGGATGCCCATTCATCAGCTAGTTGTATTGCTACCTTCAGCTTGGTAGGCCTTCTTTCCTTGATAAATAGGCGTATTTCTGGTGATAAGGAGGACAGAAATTGGTCAAAGATAATAAACTCCCTTAAATCAGCATAAACATTGGCCACAGAGAAAGACTCAACCCAAGAATCAAACATCCTCGATAACTGGGTAACGAAATGATGGTAGTTCTGTCCTACTCTAATCTTGTTTGACCTGAAATCCACCCGGTTGCCATCTGGAGTTTTACTGAAGCCTGTTAACAAGTCTTGCTTCAGTAACTCGTAATCCTCAGTGGTGGATGACGGAAGGGACGTGTAGAGTTCGGCAGCTTTACCAGTAAGGAGGCAACCCAGACGAACGGCAAAGGTATCTCTGGGTAAAACCAGCATCTCGGCCACACGCTCAAACCTAGTTAAGTAGGTGGCAATGTCCTCTTCATCCTTGTATGTGTTACGGGGTTCTTTTTAACTCCTTTTCTGTGGACTCGTTACGATAAAATTCTGGTAGGATAATTACAGGCCTTCCGACACCAACCTCTTTCACTTCACCTTCTTCGGGAGACTCTGTATCACCTAAGTCTTAAATCTAATGTACCCAGAGTGTTTGGCAAAGTAAACAAGTAAGACAAGCTTCTTTAGTTTATTTAAATAAGCTCACCCTGAAATGGAATGATTATTAAAAACTCACACACCATTCACTCGCTAACCTGGCTATAAAACTTAATTGTAAGCCTTAAGATTCCTTACTCCACTCACGACCTTCCTACTCTCAAGGAAGTAGTGTGTGCGGGCGTGCACGTAGGTACAGCGGGCGTGGGCGGCGTCCGTGGGTGTGGCGGGCGTGGGTTGTGGGTGGCACACGTGGTATCCAGATTCACGTCTCCTTCTGTCCTTCCACACGCTGTTTCTGCAAAGAAACTCCACCACAGACTCCACCTCAACGGTCAGTCTCTCCCAGACTGGACAACTCCACCAGACTCCACCTTAGACTCCACCTCAACGGTCAGTCTCTCCTGGGGCAGGACAACACCAGATTCCACCTTAGACTCCACCTCAACGGTCAGTCTCTCTTGGGGCAGGACAACTAAGCCTCTCCACCCAGCTCCACACACAACTCCACTCTTCCACCTCAGGTTTCTCTATAAAGAAACTCCACGCAATCCCTCGCTCCACCTCTGCAAATCCCAGTCCACCTGACGATGCGATATTGCAAGGAAATGCGAGAAATATACGTGGAAAAAGTCTCCAGCCTCTCCACCGCGGCTCCACAAAGACTCAATCACACTCCTCTCTCTCCACCGCCAGTTTCTCTACAAGAAATTCCACGTAATCCCTCGCTCCACCTCTGCAAATCCCAGTCCACCTGACGATGCGATATTGCAAGGAAATGCGAGAAATATACGTGGAAAAAGTCTCCAGCCTCTCCAACCAGGCTCCACTAAGCCTCTCCACCGCGGCTCCACAAAGACTCAACCACACTCCTCTCTCTCCACCGCCAGTTTCTCTACAAAGAAACTCCACGTAATCCCTCGCTCCACCACTGCAATCCCAGTCCCCTGACGATGCGATATACAGGGTAATGCGAGAAATATACGTGGAAAAAGACTCCACCCCCCAACCTTTGACCTAACTCCACCACTGCGCCAGCCAGACTGTTCTGTGTCGGTCAGCTTGGGTCAAAATCCACCGCGACCTCACGTCGTGCCATACGCCGCCATACGGCGTCTTCAGGAAGACTTAATTTGTAATACACAACCCCAATTTAACATGCGCGTAAATGTTACACATCATGCAGCCATCCCCACCATCACCGAGTGACGCTTACATGCTAAAAATGTCTTCCAGCCTGATAATACCCTCCATGGATATAAATGTAATTTGGATTCTACCCACACTCCTTGTCTGAAATACTGGAATATGATTGGTAGCGGCATGTCCTGGCTGTGACGTCAGAGAGGAACAGGCCGACGCTTGTAGCGTCGGCCTGGGTCACGTAGTCCAAACATTCCTGACTCATGACGCAGCTGCCTCTGTCACGTAGGCCCAAAATTCCACCCATGACAGTATGGTGGTAGACTAGGTCTGGAAACAGGATCATGTGATGGTAGGACTGAGGGCTTACCTTTAGCTGCAATTTCTGCCAGCTTGATCTCTTTCTCCCTCTCAGCTTGTGCTTGTCTTTCTTCTCTTTCAGCTTGTTTTTCTTCTCTTTCCTTCGTAGCTTGTCTTTCTTCTCTCTCTTTCTCAGCTTGTCTTTCTTCTCTCTCAGTTTGTCTTTCTTCCCTTTCGTGTTTCTGTTGTTCAAGGATCCACTGGCCAATTTCCTTGCCCTGCAGACCGAGGGCTTCACCCTGCTCCTTCAGTTCTTGAAAGGAAGACATGGAGAAGACCAAACAGAGAACACAATACAAAACAAAAGTATGGACAACACCTCACGTGCAAAATCTGGCAAAAGCAAGAGTTTGACAGAAATCAAAACACTCTCATAACATTACTCCCGGGCCTCAGGCAGCAACGGCACCCAGCAGCGACTTACAGATTACAACCCACAATCTGTAAAAAGATAATAAATAATTGGTAGTTCTTATCCTGGCGAGGTCGCCAATATGTCAGGGCCGAGGTGACTACCAATTAATATTATGCTTCTATAGAGTTGTGGGGAAGAAAAATCATGGAGTATGATACCCCGAATATATTTACACATGCAATAATAGCAAACAGCAGGCTAAAAGCCAAACTAAATCACCAACGACGATCTGCTCGTAAACAATTACCAGAGCAGGGGTATGGCACCCAAATAACTCCATGAACAGATGTCTGGAGGGTGAGATGCGTGGCAGCAACACTCGGCAACGTAGATAGCACCTCAGACAGCAGGGAGGGTCGAATGGTGTAGGTACAGTTGAAGGGCACACTGGAAGGAACCCAAGTCTCCAGAAATGCCTTCGGAATGTTGAGAACCAGCAGCAGGTGGTGAGGTGTTGTTAGGTGAGAGAGCTGAGACGTTCTGTCTGTCCCAGGTCCGGCGGCGAGGAGCTTGCCTCGGTTTAGACTACCCCCTACCCCTGGACAAGGGGGTGGGGTAGTGGCGGGGAAGCCGGTGAACAAGCAGTTGGAGAGGTGAACCAGCGCCGGCAGACTAGAGTGGTAGTTCAACCACTAATTAGGAGGGGACGAGGCAGGTGCAGTTCCTCACACATTACCTTGCTTTTTCACAGCTAAAATTCACTCCAAAATCTCTTCCATACTCATCTACCACATCTAATAAGCTTTGTAGCTCCTCTGCCTCTGCAGCCTCACTCATTACAACTACATCATTTGACATTCATTAATCTTGATCTTGTTGTCATAGCTGTCAGGTCTATATATAGGTCCTCTACCCTCCACCTCGATACAAACCGAGGATATTATACGGTCACAATTGGCGTTGCATTTCGTTATGGAAAGCAAGCACAAAAGAAGCTAACAGATATTTCAAACAAAATGATTCCAAAAGAAATACTAAATATTGCAAAAAGGAGAGACACAGCTTTCTGCAGTTTGATCACATGCCTGAATGCACAAATTCCTTACAAAGTGTGATATATCAAAAAGTAAATTATAGTAACATGATTGAGGGATTGAATAAGCAAGCAAGCAGTGTGTGGAGGCCTTTCTGCCATGACCATTCCCTTGGATGTACCTAGGAAAAACGAGGCGTCAGAGACTACAGATAGAATAGATATATAGACATGGAAGCCCATATAAAAGGTTGTGGAGTGATGGAATACAAGACTGGAAGTGACAGTAAAGTGTGGGAGAGGAGAGAAAGAGTTGTGTGGTGTGGAGTGGTTGAGAAATGCAAAGTAGGGGAACGGAAGGGTGTACACTCCTAATGTTTCCAAGGGTATGGGAAGGCATAGAGTCACATGGATGAAGGAGTCCAGGATAGTGTGGGTATTTGGAAAGGTAATAATAGTGAAATATGCATGTGTGTGTGTGTGTGTGTGTGTGTGTGTGTGTGTGTGTGTGTGTGTGTGTGTGTGATTGTGTGTGTGTGTGTGTGTTTGTGTGTGTGTCTATGCACCTGTAAATGTGAGAAACGGAAAGGGGTGAGAGGAGATGATGTTCTGGAATGGTGTGAATGAGTCTTACGGAGACTGGGAAAGGGAGCAGAATAGTGTTGTCTGGAGATATAAATGGAAGTGTTTGAAATATTGAGGTTACAGGTGTGAAGGTCCTAACAATAGAAGAAGGTCACTTGTACGGTGGAAGGATAAGGTTAAGGAGTACATGCATGAAAGAGTAGGTGATAGAGGGCGAGCGTTTGATCAAGTAAGGAGGGAGTGGTGGAGGCCATATTTTTGTTGTTTAATTTACTTTAATACCTTTTAATACCATTACAATTAAAAGGAGAAATATAATGTAAGTAATTTATGCTGAAGTAGTCATTAAAAAATATTATAATATCTCTGTGTTGGTTCACTCCAGCTGATCATTGTTTTGTCTACCTGAGTACCTACAAACAACCGCTATGAAAAGAATGCAAACAAGTAAAGATAAAGAGAAACACTGACCTGTTCATTACGATTTATTAATAATAATAACAATAATAATTCTATTTCACCCGAAGGCATAGGCTATATACAAACAGATAAAGTTAGTTTCACTACAACCTGATGCTCTGCCTTATGCCATTCAAAAATTCCTCCATAGTATTCATCTCATTCACATAGTCCAGACATAGGTTCTTTAAACGCTGTTGATGCTCCTTTGTGGCACGTTTGACTCGTTTTCTTGGAGGCTCTCCACGGAAATTCTTAATCATGGCTGCTGATACCAGAGCTTGATCCTTCATAATACTTTGAATGGCCTTCCAGATGGTTGGGTGGTCATGCCCGACAAGCTCATGGAAAGAAAAATTCCAAGTCTCACATAGGTTGTTGGTGCGACTCTCATTATCTCATTACCCTCATTATCAATGGTTGCCTGATGAGCATTCCATAAATGTGGCGGAAACAGGGGAGGAATCTTTCTCATGCTTACTGGAGGAATTATTCCATCAGGAAGAGGTGGTGGCTGGATGCGACGATGAGTGCCGAACACATAGGTACTACTGAAATAGTCCCAACATTCAAAACGTATTCGGGTACCGTTTGAGCTTTTCTTGGTGTATAAGTAGCCTCATTATGTTGTTATGGTGGTGACGTGGGCCCTATTCACACACCTGACCTTCAGATTACCTTACCTGTCTACATTCTTTCCTTTTATAATATTTTCTATGATTACTTATGTAAATTTTATTATATATGATTAAAATAAATTTAATTATATATATATATATATATATATATATATATATATATATATATATATATATATATATATATATATACATATATATAAACATATATATATATATATATATATATATATATATATATATATATATATGTATGTATATATATATATATATGATATAAAACAAATTATATATAATAAATTATTTCAGCTATATAATATCTTCAGAAAAAAAACAGAACTGGGGGTTTTGTATGCTGGGGGTTTTGTCCGCTGGGGATTAGTCCGCTGGGGGTTTTGTCCGCGGGGGTTTTGTCCGGACCCCGAGTAAAGATGCTAGGAAAAACATGGAAAGTTTAGGAATAACAGTAACAAGAATACAGGGCATGAGTAAGAAAGAAATGGGGAAGAAAATGGTAAAGATTCGTAAGACGACCCAGTCGATATCTCGTTACCTTTATAATGCACTGCAAATTCAACCTCAGATACTTGTTCAGATCACCTCAAACAGTTATGCCGCTGAATCACAGAAAAAAACGATTTATTATTTTTGTTAGGTTACGTTAGGTTTGGTTAGGTTTATTTAGGTTATGTTGTTAATTTAGAAGCTATCAAATGTTTTCTATAAGTAAAAGTAAGGGTTTGTGCGAGGTGCAGACGCTATTTCTTTTTCGTAGCACACGCCATTTTGGTGAAGATGTAAAAATTTACCGAATAGAAATTGCTTTGTTAGCATAACCTTCCAAGATCTGCAGTTGAATAAGAATAACCAAAACTAACCCAACCAAACCTAACTAAACGTAACTAAACCTAACCAAACCTAACTATTAACCTAACGTAACCAAAAAACGAATTTTTTTCTGTATTTCAGCGGCATAACTATTTCAGGTGATCTGAGTATCGAAATTACTTTCTGAAAGACTTTACTGAAAGGGTGAGTGATTACTTGCCAAATTTTACTCATGGTGCTATTTTACTATAACATAATTTTTTTGACTCAGATCTTATGTTTCATTTCCAAATTTCCTTTATTTTCAATCTCTAAATATAAAGAAGCTAAAAAAAAAAAAAAAGGCCTGGAGGCCTGCACTAGGTAGTTCCTGTTAATCCTATACCCCCTTATTACCTACACCCACCTCTCATAGTCGAGGTGAGGTCTGACTAACGCTAAATACAACTTCAAAATAACCTCAGCACTTCTACTCCTAGCAATGAATCCTAACAACCAATTAGCCCTATTTCTAGCCTTAATACATTGTTTTCTGGGACGGAAGTCTAAGCTAACCTGTACACCCAAATACCTCTCACATTCTGACCTATTCAGCATTACCCTGTTTATATTGTACCTGTTTTTTGAGGATTTTCCCTACCAATATTTATTACTATACACTTGTCAATATTAAAATAAGTCCTTTTCTTTTAATTTTCTCATTAATAATACTGTACCGGTATGATAAATGGAAGAATATTTTGCTAATACATAATAAGTTATTGTGATTGATTTGTCAGTGCAGTCCTCTCAACGTTTTTATATATAATTCCTTTTTTTATTTTGTGGTTTTTTTTGCCAAGGAAAATATCTTATTTATGCTTATAATGATTAAAGTTATTAAAGATGTAACCATTTCAGGGAAATGTTGAGGCCTCTGAAGGAATTTTTGTCATATGTTGCTACAATACCTACTTTCTTATAGCAAAAAAAATTTTTTACAAAGATTTCATATTCAATTTCCATATTTCCTTTTTTATTGTTGTCTGTAAATAAGTCCTTTTCTTTTCATGCTATCATTAATAGTACTGTATAGGTATAATAAATGGTGAAATATTTTGCTATTACAGGATTATAACTTATTGTGATTTATTTGTCCCCAACCAAGTAGGTGATAAGATAATGCCAGGTACCCTGGGGAATGCTAAAGTGTGACTGTGTGCCATAATACCCCACCATTAAAGAAGTCACCATATGTGAGTGGAACAGGTTAGGTTAGGTTAGATTAGGTTACCTATATTAATCAGTTTAATATCAGAGATTGCAGTTTAAATTCCCTTTTTTCCTTTTTTCTGTCTGGCGGCCGTTTTCTGAGTAGAGCTGTTATTCGTTTAGTTTATGTTAGGTTAAGTAAGGTTATCCTAGGTTATGTTTAGGTTATAAGAGGGAATGTCCGGATCGATATATTTACCAATTTATCATTTTCTAATTACCTCTGGGCATCATAACTTCCCTAAGAGCTATCCTGTACAACTCGTATGTCATTCTGTTAATTATTCTGCTCACACACCCCTGTGTTAAGCCTACTGTGTCTGCCAACACACTCTGGAATGTCCCACTTCCATAAAATCGTAATGTTATCAACACCTGCAAATGACATGGCACAGCACGGGATCTTCTTGTGGCTGGTCCAACTCGTGGTTCTAGTCTAGCACACCAATGAAGGAGTTCTTGTCTGGGAAATCTATAATATT
>JAPQNM010000017.1:13476668-13487691 GCA_029783475.1 Metacarcinus magister
AAACGGTACCGTAGCCATCCATCTGCTGAAACTCATGCCCTATATATTTCTGCCCGTAATCATGCCAAATTTATTCTCCAAGTTACTAAAAACTTTCATTAATAGAAAATGTTAAATTCTTTCCAACTCTAACTCTTCTCGTGATTTCTGGCATCTAGCCAATAATATCTCTAACAATTTTACTTCTTCATCTTTCCCTCCTTTACTTCAACCAGATGGCCCCACAGCTGTCTCTTCTTTCTCTAAAGCTGAAGTCTTCGCTCAAACCTTTGCTACCAACTCTACTTTGGATGATACTGGGCATATTCCTCCTACTCCTCCACCCTCTGACTACTTCATCCCTAAAATTAAAACTCTTTATTATGACGTTTTCCAGGTCCTCTCTGGCCTTGATTCTCGGAAGGCTTACGGTCCGGATGGAGTCCCTTCTGTTGTTCTCAAAAACTGTGCTTCCGAACTCGCTCACTGCCTGGTCAAACTCTTCCGTCTGTTTCTCTCTAATTCTACCTATCCTTCTTGCTGGAAGTTTGTTCACATTCAACCTGTTCCTACAAAAGGTGACCGCTCCAATCCTTCTAACTACCGCCCTATAGCTTTGATTTCCTGCCTTTCTAAAGCCTTTGAGTCTGTCCTTAACAAAAAGATAATGAGGCATCTATCAGCTCACAACCTTCTCTCTGATTGCCAGTATGGTTTCCGTAAAGGCCAATCTACTGGTGATCTTCTTGCTTGCCTTACTGAATCCTGGTCATCCTCTTTTAGGGACTTTGGTGAAACCTTTGTTGTCGGTCTTGACATATCGAAAGCCTTCGATAGAGTCTGGCATAAATCTTTAATTCCTAAACTACCCTCCTACGGATTCTATCCTTCTCTCTGTACCTTCATCTCCAGTTTCCTTTCCGACCGATCTATTGCTGCTGTAGTGGACGGTCATTGTTCTTCCCCTAAAATTATCAACAGTGGTGTTCCTCAGGGTTCTGTCCTATCACCCACTCTCTTTCTATTATTCATCAATGATCTCCTAAATCTGACTCAATGCATTTTTCAACGTCGTACAACAGACGCCCAACCCAACAAGAATTAAATGACTCAAGGCGAGATGCTATAGGACGCTTAACTTCTTATCTTTCACTAGTTTCTGAATGGGGCAGAGCAAACCTTGTTTTGTTCAATGCCTCAAAAACTCAATTTCTACAACTCGACATAACCTTCCAGATAACTATCCCCTCTTTTTCAATGACACTCAACTTCCCCTCTCCTCCACATTAAACACACTCGGTCTATCCTTTACTAAAAATCTAAACTGGCAATTTCGTATCTACTCTTGCTAAATCAGCTTCCAATAAGTTAGGTGTCCTATGGCGTCTGAGTCCATTTTTCTCTCTCTCTCAGCTGCTTGCTCTGTACAGGGGCCTTATCCGCCCATGTATGGAGTATGGCTCACATGTCTGGGGAGGCTCAACTCATACAGCTTTATTAAACAGGGTGGAGTCTAAAGCTTTTCGCCTCATCAGCTCTCCTCCTCTAACTGACTTTCTTGATTCTTTAAGTCACCGCCGCAATGTTGCATCTTTATCTATCTTTTACCGCTATTTTCATGCTGACTGCTCTTCTCAACTTGCTAACTGCATGCCTCCTCCCCTCCCGCGGCCTCGCTGCACAAGACTTTCTACTTCTTCTCATCCTTATTCTGTCCATCTTCCTAATGCAAGAGTTAACCAGTATTTTCACTCTTTCATCCCTTACACTGGTAAACTCTGGAACTCTCTTCCTTTGTCTGTTTTTTCACCTGCCTATGACTTGAACTCTTTCAAAAGAGGAGTGTCAAGACACCTTTAATGTTAACTGGATCCCCACCCCTTGCTTTTATTCTCCTACTGTCCTCTTTACAAGGTCTAGCGACCTTTTAATGTAAAATGTGTGGAGTATGGCTCTCATGTCTGGGGGGGGCTCAACTCATACAGCTCTTTTAAACAGGGTGGAGTCTGAAGCTTTTTGCCTAATCAACTCTCCTCCTCTAACTGACTGTCTTAACTCTTTAAGTCACCGACGCAATGTTGCATCTTTATCTATCTTCTACCGCTATTTTCATGCTGACTGCTCTTCTAAACTTGCTAACTGCATGCCTCCCCCCATCCTGCGGTCTCGCTGCACAAGACTTTCTACTTCTTCTCATCCTTATTCTGTCCATCTACCTAATGCAGGAGTTAACCAGTATCTTCACTCTTTTATCCCTTACACTGGTAAACTCTGGAACTCTCTTCCTTTGTCTGTTTTTTCACCTGCCTATGACTTAAACTCTTTCAAAAGAGGAGTGTCAAGTCACCTCTCACACTAAATTGAACTTCCCCCCAATTTTATATTTCTCCTACTGTCCTCTTTACATGGTCTGGCGACAAGCGGAATTTTTTTTTTTTATACTTAATTTATTTTTCCTTCAGCCAGTACCCTTTATATATAATTAAAAAAAAAAAACTTGGGGGGGCAAGCCCCAATTCCCATCTCCCCAGACCTAACCAAACCTAACCTAAACAGAACTCACGTAATAACCTTATAGATGGGATGGCAAGCCACCCCAGACGCCCAAGCCTGTCACGTAATAATCTCATATATAGGGGGTTAGTCCCCGCACACCCCTCTTCTAGCAAACTTACCTTAACCAAAGCTTAAGTGTTGCTGGCTTTGCTCATTCTTAGTCCTTGGAGTCAAACAAGTATGTGACGAACGCACATGACAAATTGCTCACTTGCTTTCCCCTTAAACTTTGCAGGAAAATCCAAAATTCCGTATGAGTGTAAGTTTCCATGATGGCGGATCTGAAGGAACTGACATAAGCAGCCATCTACCTGGTACGTGCCACAAAGCCACGTGAACCATTCTCATTGGCTAAGAACTCTGAAAGGACTACGTCATAACCAAAATAAACAGTCGAAGTCTAGAAAGCGTGTTGTGTTGTGTTGTGCGTGTTGTGAAAATCGACTTAGAATTTTTTCCAGGCACCTTACATCAAAGACGTTTTACCAGCTAGACAATGGCGAGCACCACCTGAAACCTTCACACTATGTATAGTATGTAGAACTTCATATTTATATCCACATCATCCGACTAGTAATTATGCAGTAATACCATTTTTTTTCCCAGCTGCCACAAGAAAAGATGTGTGTGTACATTTTGATCGTAACCATGCAGAACTAGTCACCCAAGATGGTTCAGTCATGCAGTGCACGAATGTAATTTCTTGTCCCAACTCTATGCAGATGTAACTGGGTCCCATGCCATAAACTTTAACAGGAAGGGGGATGTGCATGGAGACTTGTTCATTAATGTTCAAATTTGCCAAGTAAAATTAAGAAAAAGACTTTTTTATTGCAATGAAAGTTCTAAAAATCGTGTAGCACTTGTAATGTATCAATTTATAATGCCTTACAATCCTTTTTCCTTGCGCTTGTAACCACAGATCCCTGGGTTCATTGTGGAAAGTCTGGCATTCACTTCTATATGTTACTGGATGGTGGGTCTCCAGCCCCATGCTTACCACTTCACCATAGCAGTGCTCATCATCATCGTTGTTACCAACGCAGCATTTGCATGTGGTAAGTGGAAGCAGCAGAATATGTTTGGGTATTTTTATTGTGTGAAGTCGGATAAAGGAGTACATTTACGATGGACACTCGTAATGGCAAATGGAGTACATTAACGATTCTTAAAGTTTACTTCATCTTTATTCCATAAATTGGTTTGATTATAGAAAGGAACTCATAAACCATATAATTAACTGGAGACAAATGGAGATTTACCTGCAGACTTCTTACAGGATTGTTCATGTCAACCGTATTCAATGACCACATCAATAATTTGTGTCTAACTGTGGGGATCAATATGGTTTTGTATATCACCAGTGGATTCTACAGCGACCTCAAGTGAGTAAAGGTATTACTGTAAATGTTCAGCAAAATATATATATATATTTTTTGTGTGTTAGTAAATGTATCAGTGGCTTTAAAAGCTTCAAATTAACTTTCTGATCAGAAAATCACATAAATAACTGATCCTGTTATTCTGCTACGTTAGATAAGTTGTGTGAATTATCTTTCATAACTACAAATACATGCTGTTGTTACTAAATGGTGTCCTATTTCAGAGCTAAGAATATGGTGCAGCAGATGAGTGACCAAAAACTGTGATAAATTTAGTTTGTTGGTGAATAATATTATAAATTCTTATGATTCTGATATAATTCTTCCAATCATTCCTAAGAATTATTGAGCATCAACATTCTTCAAATTTGATTTAGGGCAACATTATCTTAGAATGAATAGTATGCAACCCAATTGGTATTACATAAATTATATGGACTTGATTCAATTATAGACATTTGGCATAGTGTGGGTCCTCTCACACCAGCATCAACGGCCCAGTCTGTAACTGTAAAAGGGTTTTCAATATTGTATAATGGTGTGTATGCCCTGTGGTGGGGGCTACAAGAATTCTACCATCGTAATCCCTTCAGTTTGCAAAAGGCGACATAGGGAAGCCCCTCCTATGTATACTCTCCTACGAAAAGACAAGATGCAGATGGGGAGGGTAGGGTAATATCTTCATGAACATTGGTGTGCCTTGTCTTGGCAATCCCTTTTAAGGGGGGAAACAACCTGGTATATAGGTAGATGGAAAATGATGTTTAATTTAATACCGGTATGCTTAATGATTGACCTCCGCCCGTTAGTAGCACAGGTTAGATTTTTTAAGTGACGCCTCGTTTCTTGTTGAGAGATTCATGCTGCCCGAAGAAGTTCCTCGTGCATATAACTTTGCAGTCCCATCGAGGATAGTGTTATGGCAGCATGTGAGTGATCTTTGGCCACTAGGCGGTTTTACCAAAGAAAAGTGGCCAGCCCATGCCAGGACTTGAACTCGGGACTCTGAGCTTGTTTGCCTGAATGCTATCCACAAGACCACCGCCTTGGAAAAGCTTGATTTGTCATTGTGAAATGTTGGCTTAAACCTACTTCATATGCCATTAAGATTATCTAATAATAAGTGAAGTTCAGAATTACAGTGATGATTTTGTTCTTCGTATGCAGGTCTCTACCATGGTTCATTGGGTGGATGAAGTACTTGTCTTGGTACATGTATGGAGTGGAGATGCTCACCGTCACACAATGGTCAGGCATCACTAACATCAGTAAGAAAATGTATTTTTGATGTCAAATATTGAGTAAGAATTGTGTCCATTTAAATAACTGCTGAAGTTACTAATATTATCATAGTTTACAACTAAAAAAAACAATTATGATAGCGTCAGTTGTGACACACTTGTGGTGAAGGTGTCAGCTGTTAACTCAACAAAGTCATTTAAACTGGAACACTAAGAGCACAGGTTTGTATGTATGTTATACAAGTTAGTATGCTTAGTTGAAAATAAGAAAAAAAATTGCTTACTCCTCTCACTTTTTATATATTTTGTTGTTTTCATAAATCCATATTTATATGTTAATTTTACTGAATTATTTGTTTTAATCCACTTCCAGTTTCACGAATATAGGTAAATTATCAGTAAAATGCCGACAAACTTCAAAGAGAGCTGACTTTGAATATATTTTACTTAGATTGAAGTGGTTTCAGTGTAATGAATGTAAGTTCTATATTATTTGTGTAAACCCTTACTACATAGACTCGCAATAGTCACTGCCACATTACAATAGGTTAGATAAAAAAAAAAAACATGCCTACTTTGTACGAGGTAATATTGTGATATAATATAAATTTTGATATAGGTAAAATTTGAGTTTGACAAGGGTGAAGATTCAGTCTGCAATTTGGACTTATATAAGAGACTAAGACTCTAACTTTGATTTCAATTGATCAAAATAGTGACCCTTTCCACCAGCCTGTGAGATGCCACCAGGAGTGCCCTGTATCACCACAGGGGAAGAAGTCATTCAGAAGTACTCCTTCCAGGCCTTCCATGTGCTCTATGACTTTGGTTTGATAACACTAGTCTGCTTCTGCTTCCATATAGTGGGCCTTATCTCACTTAATTTAAGAGCAAAGAAGAATTAGTATGAATACAAGGGTAAAAAAAGATATGACGTATAACAGGTTAAGATTTAAAGACTGCTTGTAAATGAGTCCAGTAATGGTTTAATATTTTTCTTTTTCTGTGGAATACTTCTCCTGTTGTATGGAAGTGCTAATAGAGATATTCCAAAGAATGATTCCTACACTCAAAAATAGAAGGGTGGTCTTAGAAAGCATAGCCATTTATGGGAAGTCCCTGGTGGGGATGATTGAAAAAATAAGGTAATTAAATAATCCCTCTAAACTAGGTAACTACATACCATATAGTTCTGCTAGGATTAATGAGAGACCACTACTCCTCTCACCAAGAAGCTGCCGTGAGCCAGGATCAAACTTGCAACATCTAGGTCATGCACCGAGCACTGTATCATAAGTATACATAGAATAGAGATCTTTGCATAGTGTCAGTATAAAAAAAAACTATGAGGTTTAACCTATGTATTTTTAAATTGCTGCTGTGCAAAGGCAAACCTCCTGTATTGAGAAGAGTCATATAAGAACAATGACATTTACTCATTCCCTAAGCGGTGCAATATCCCATCCTCACCTTCAAGTGGTGTGCAATGTTAGTAAACTCTGAGGAGTTGAACTGATGGGGAGGATGCGGCAGTGATGGTAGACTTTTATCTGCTCTTTTTTTTTTACAATTGTCAAGGTCTACTATTTTCCAGGATATAACACAGTATGTTTATCATCCACTTGTTACTGGTCCGTCAGTAGGTGGGATTTTTAAAAGACTGTTCCTGCCAAGCAAAGAGGTTACAACTCTTTGAATTATGGGTTGTACATATTTTCTGCAAGGTGAACAGGGATCATGTTACTAATACTGAGGGTGGGTTGACATACTATGTCAGTATTGCTGATCATTTATTGATAGATAAATATAAAGCTGTACAATGTTCATGAGGACACACAACAATATTAGTCCACAGCTAATCTATGACATGGAGTAGGCAGTAGACACCTGCCGCCCGATGAAATACTCCAGGAGAGGTACATATGGGAATGTAGACGGTGCTGCAGACTGAGTGATTCCCCGTGTCCTCTCTTCCCGGTTCCCTTAGTGTCTCATTTACACAAGAGAGCAGCTGCAGCCTGCCCTCTAAAGACAACTTCTACTACTACTTACATAACATTACTACACCTTACACTTTTACACTCTTTTAAAAAAACCCAGTCCACACCCAGCCTCGGAGTCCCCATCTGAGGAGGGGACCAAAAATGTCCCCATGTCGGACTGCCCCTCTGATAACGACCTTGGGTGTCTTGATACTTCCTCTAATACTTTTACTCTCGATTTCTGCAACAATCGTGGCCTTAGATCTAATTTCTAATCTGTGGAACACCATCTCTCCTCCACTAAACCTCATCTTCTCTTCCTAACTGAAACACAGTTGTCTGTGACTACTGACAGCAGCCCCTTCTCTGTTCCCTCTTATTTTCTCTATCCTCATTTTCAATCCAAAGCTGGCTGTTGCGCCTATGTGCGTAACGACATTACTTGCTCTCGTGCCTACAATCTTGAATCTTAAGAATTTTCTACCATCTGGCTAAGACTTCAATGTCACTCTCTAACTAAACTCATCTGTGCTGTATATCTCTCACCTAATTCCTCTGACTATGTAAAATTCTTTGACTATTTGACTTCCAAAGTGGAGTATATCCTATCTCATTTTCCTTATGCTGAGACCTCCATTTTAGGGGATTTCAATGTTCACCACCAGCTTTGGTTTTCATCTGCTTTCACTGACCAACCTGGTGAACAAACTTTCAACTTTACTATCCTGCATGACCTAGAGCAGCTGGTGAAGTTCCCTACCCGTATCCCTGACCGCCTTGGAGACACGCCCAACATTTTTGATCCTTTCCTAACTTCCAACCATTCAGCTTACTATGTTAAACTTTCCTATCCATTGGGCTCCTCCGATCACAATCTTATTTCCGTTACCTGTTCTATCACTCCAGTGCAGCTTCAGGACCTGCCTAAGCGGAGGTGCTTCTGGCTCCTTCACCCTCTGACTACTTCATCCCCAAAATTAGAATTTTTTATTATGACGTTTTCCAGGCCCTCTCTGGCCTTGATTCTCGGAAGGTTTACGGTCCGGATGGAGTCCCTCCTGTTGTTTTCAAAAACTATGCTTCAAAACTCACTCATTGCCTGGTCAAACTCTTTCGTCTGTGTCTCTCTACTTCTACCTATCCTTCTTGCTGGAAGTTTCCCTGACCGCCTTGGAGACACGCCCAACATTCTTGATCATTTCCTAACTTCCAACCCTTCAGCTTATTCTGTTAAACTTTCCTATCCGTTGGGCTCCTCCGATCACAATCTTATTTCCGTTACCTGTTCTATCACTCCAGTGCAGCCTCAGGACCCACCTAAGCGGAGGTGCTTTTTGCATTTCAAATATTCTGATTTTCCTTGGGAGGATTATTGCTTCCATGCCAGAGATCCTTCTCTTTGTGCCGAGCGCATAACAGAGGTGATTGTTTCTGGCATGGAGTTATACATTCCTCATACTTTCTCTAATACTAAAGCTAAAATGCCCTGGTTTAACTCTGCTTGTTTTCGTGCTGTTAAAGATAGAGAGGCGGTTCACAAACGGTACCGTAGCCATCCATCTGCTGAAACTCATGCCGTATACATGTCTGCCCGCAATCATGCCAAATCTATTCTCCAACTTACTAAAAACTCTTTCATCAATAGAAAATGTCAAAATCTTTCCAATTCTAACTCCTCTCGTGATGTCTGGCATCTAGCTAATAAAATTTCCACTAATTTTACTTCTTCATCTTTCATTACTTTACTTCAACAAGATGGCTCCACTGCTGTCTCTTCTTTCTCTAAAGCTGAACTCTTTGCTCAAACCTTTGCTACCAACTCTACTTTGGATGGTACTGGGCATGTTCCTCCTATTCCTCCACCCTCTGACTACTTCATCCCTAAAATTTTTATTCTTCATTATGACGTTTTCCAGGCCCTCTCTGGCCTTGATTTTCGGAAGGCTTACGGTCCGGATGGAGTTCCTCCTGTTGTTCTCAAAAACTGTGCTTCCGAACTCGCTCCCTGCCTGATCAAACTCCAGAAATGTATAAAATGTGTGAAATCCTCATAATAATTACAACAAGAATACATCTAATAACACTTTCGAGAACCATGATAAATAGTCTTCTAGTTTTACATAAGTTTAATACCGAAATTCAACAGCATCACTTTAAATGAGATTAATGTCTAACTTGAATTTATCTATAGATCCTATTTGTTTCAACCTTGATGCACAACAACAACAACAAAAGTGTTGCCATTTATATATGTATATGCATATATATGGAGCAGTATATATATACAAGCATTGGCTTCACAATGATATAGCATATGGGCGTGCACAACAAGGAGACACTCTAACCAAAGACAGGTGCACATACTGATCACACACACATGAATATGCATAAAATGGAAGAGTCGTAAATCACGTGAACATTAAATTTTGCTATTGGCAACTGTAATGAGTGCAGCATGTGAGGCATAAGACCAGTCTTAATACACTGAGGCTGAAATTCAATTTGGATTTCCTTAATGAATAAACTTCTGAATGCAACCCATCATGCAGAAGTATTGATATTTTGACTGAGAGGTCACACCAACTCATATTATTGATATAATTAATATACAAAGAAACTAAAATATACAAGCAGACTTCTGAATGCTTCTGCTTTGAGACGGGGGACGGTGAAGAAGTACACAGGACACCTAAAACATTCAATATAAGCGTCATCATTGTTACACTACTGTCTTGGAGAAGGGAATGGGGGGGGGGTATACCACCACCTCGGACTACAGTAATAGTGATGCTGCCCTGGAATGATATGCAACTATAGTCCAACAAATCTTAACTGAGCTTTTTGGTGGGGCAGAATCCAGTATTCCCATGGGTCCAACGCTGCCATGTCTATGTGAACTAGCCAGTTAAAACTTGATGTACATAAGTAAAAGGCATATAAAATGCTATAACGAGAGAGAGAGAGAGAGAGAGAGAGAGAGAGAGAGAGAGAGAGAGAGAGAGAGAGAGAGAGAGAGAGAGAGAGAGCCAGAGCCAGAGAGAGAGAGAGAGAGAGAGAGAGAGAGAGAGAGAGAGAGAGAGAGAGAGCAGAGAGCCAGAGCGAGAGAGAGAGAGAGAGAGAGAGAGAGCCAGAGCCAGAGAGAGAGAGAGAGAGAGAGAGAGAGAGAGAGAGAGAGAGAGAGAGAGAGAGAGCCAGAGCGAGAGAGAGAGAGAGAGAGAGAGAGAGAGAGAGAGAGAGAGAGAGAGAGAGAGAGAGACAAAAAAAATAAAGAAGAGAAAAACAAACAGAGAAGAATAGTACTACTGAGATCACAGCAAATAGAAATAAGAAAACAACATAGGAAATGAGGAAGCATAACACACACACACACACACACACACACACACCACACACACACACACACACACACACACACGACGGCATATCAGCCCCGGTGCTGGCAGCTTTCAACACCTTCACCGAACGCTAATGCCCAGACATCGATCCATTGTCACTCAACGATGCGGCTAAGATCAGCCAACGACAGCTGGATGAAGCCGCTAGCCAACGTCGCCTGGATGTGCTCCTGGAGCGCAGCAACCAGGTAGACCGTGCACGCCTGCTTGCAGCAGCCGAGCCTCATAGCGGAGCCTGGCTAGATGCCCTACCAGTGTTGAGCCTTGGTCTCCTCCTGCCAGACGATTCTGTCCGAGCTGGAGTCGCCCTCCGACTCGGCACGCAGGTCTGCATACCGCACCGCTGCAGATGCGGCGCTATGGCGGACAACCTCGGCCACCACCAGCTGTCCTGCCACCACGACCCCGGCCGACTGCCACGCCATGCCGCCCTCAACGACGTGATCCGGCGCGGCTTGGCTGCCGCTGGGATACCAGCGCTTCTCGAA
>JAPQNM010000017.1:13487791-13511878 GCA_029783475.1 Metacarcinus magister
GTACACCGTGTTTACATACAGGCACTACATAACCCTTGAAAATAAATGTGGTATAACTGCCGGAGACCGCCTTGCCAGACAACGACGTCACGTTCAAGAGTTTTCCCTTAGTATGAAGATTTAACGTAAATATGGGGTTTTTCCTCTTCATCTGAGCTAAGGGTAGAGTGACATACACCACAGGTATGATCGCGTGAGTGTCTGAGTTCTAATAGGATGCATGTGACCAGAGGCAGGTAGCTTATAAGTGCATGGCTAAGAAAATGTCTGCAGCAGGATTTACGTGGCAAATTTTTTCCCTTGGAAAAATTTTCCAAAGGGGAGGCGAATGTCATGGTTGGAATTTCTGTCTACGTGACAGAAGGCAGCTACGCTTTGGTCCTGGAATTTTTTGCCTACGTGACACAGGTCAGATATGTATTCTGGCGGGGGAAAATTCCACACATACCAGGCTCCAGCTTAGATTACAAAGATGAGGGTATTATGCAGGTTGGAAGACATTTTGCATGGTGAGCAGGACTCCATAATATTTAGATAGCTGCATGATGTATAATAATTACGGGCATGTTAGATTAAGGTTATATTATACAAATTAAGTCTTGCAGAAGACGCCGAATGGCGGAGTATGGCAACTCGATAACCCAGGCCAGGTGGAGTTGACCCATCCTGACCCAGGAGAGAGCCAGTCTGGGTGAATTGTGTGTACCGGGAGGTCCTGCTGGTGGGGCGATTCTTTTCTACGTAATTTTTCTCGCATTTCCTTGTAATCTCGCATCGTCAATCTGACTGCGATTACAAGAATAAGCAAGGGAATACGTAAAGTCTCTTTGCAGTGAAACAGGCGTGTCTTAAGCTGAAGGAGACTGTGAAGCTGGACGCCACGTGTTCCACGCCACGCCAAACCACACGCTGCTTTCTTAAGAGTACGGAAGGTCGTGAATACAGTAAGGTATCATTAAGGCTTACAATTAAGTTTTAATAGCCAGGTAGAGTGTGAATGGTGTGTGTGTTATAAAGTGATTTCTTTTACAGGATGAGTTTATTTAAATAAACAAAATAAGCTTGTCAGTACTTGTTTAATTTGCCAAACATTCTGGGTACATTACATTTAAGACTTAGGTGATCACAGAGTCTCCCGAAGAAGGTGAGTGAACGAGGTTGAGTTCGGAAGGCCTGTTATTCACCTACCAGGATTATATCGTCGCAAGTTCCACAGAAATAGGAAGAAAAAGAATACCCGCAACAATGTCCTCACCTGCACTAGTGAAAGAAACTATGAGTGTCAGGAGTGTGGTAAAAAATTTACCCATAAATGTAATCTTGACACACACATGCTCACCCACACTGGTGTTAAAAACTTTGAGTGTCTGGAGTGTGCTAAAAAGTTTACCCATAAATGTAATCTTGACACACACATGCTCACCCACACTGGTGTTAAAAACTTTGAATGTCTGGAGTGTGGTAAAAAGTTTACCCATAAAGGTAATCTTAACACACACATGCTCACCCACACTGGTGTTAAAAACTTTGAGTGTCTGGAGTGTGGTAAAAAATTTACCCTTAAACGATATCTTAACACGTACATGCTCACCTAAACTGGTGTTAAAAACTTTGAGTGTCTGGAGTGTGGTAAAAAGTTTACCCAGAAAAGTAGTCTTAACACACACATGCTTACCCACACTGGTGTTAAAATCTTTGAGTGTTTGGAGTGTGGTAAAAAGTTTACCCATAAAAGTAGTCTTAACAAACACATGCTCACCCACACTGGTGTTAAAAACTTTGAGTGTCTGGAGTGTGGTAAAAAATTTACCCATAAAAGTGATCTTAACAAACATGCTCACCCACACTGGTGTTAAAAACTTTGAGTGTCTGGAGTGTGGTAAAAAATTTACCCATAAAAGTGATCTTAACAAACACATTCTCTCCCACTTAGGTAAAAAGAAGTTTAAGTGTGATATTTGTGGCAAGTGTTTCCTTACCAAGGGTCATGTTGCCAGACACATCCAAACACACCTGTGAGGTGGTGAGGTGCTGCCTGTGAGGAGGGAGTAGCTGTATGTGTGTTATGGATGTGTTGGTGGTCAGTAAGGGAAGTTGAATAACTAGTACTTGTTAATTGTTACTGTGTAGTGCATTGAATATTTTTTGTGTTTATCTATCTATAGTCTCAGAAGACTCGTTCACTCTAGGAACGTCCCTCAAAGGGAGAGGAGCCTTCACCTCTCCTTATCCACACACTCCTTCCTTGCTTTTTCAGTCCCTCTCCCTCTATCAGCAACTTATGCATGTACTTCTTTCACTTATCCTTCCATCTTACAACTGGACTTCGTCTCCTCCTAGGACCCTCAATCTATCCTTCCATCTTACAACTGGCCTTCCTCTCTTCCTAGGACCCTCAATCTATTCTTTTATCTTACAACTGGACTTCCTCTCCTCCTAGGACCCTCAATCTATCCTGTTATCTTACAACTGGCCTTCCTCTGTTCCTATAACCCTCAATCTATCCTTCCATCCTACAACTGGCCTTCCTCTTTTACTAGGACCCTCAATCTATCCTTCCATCTTACAACTGGCCTTCCTCTCCTCCTAGTACTCTCAATCTATCCTTTCATCTTACAACTGGCCTTCCTCTCTTCCTAGGACCCTCAATCTATCTTTCCATCTTACAACTGGCCTTCCTCTTCTAGGACCCTCAATCTATCCTTCCATCTTACAACTGGCCTTCCTCTCCTCCTAGGACCCTCAATCTATCCTTCCATCTTACAACTGGCTTCCTCTCCTCCTAGGACCCTAAATCTATTATTTCATCTTACAACTAGCCTTCCTCTCCTCCTAGGACCCTCAATCAATCCTTCCATCCTACAACTAGCCTTCCTCTCCTCCTAGGACCCTCAATCTATCATTCCATCCTATAAATAGCTTTCCTCTCCCCCAAGGATCCTCAATCTATCCTTCCATCCTACAACTAGCTTTCCTCTCCTCCTAGGACCCTCAATCTATCATTCCATCCTACAACTAGCTTTCCTCTCCTCCTAGGATCCTTAATCTATCCTTCCATCCTATATTTAACCTTTATCTCCTCCTAGGAGCCTCAGTTTCATTCACATACACTTTCTTCACAAATTCTTCACTATTCTTTCTTTCAATATGACCAAACAACCTCAAATTATTTTTTGTTCACTCATTCCACTCATTCATTCTCCTGCAGAAGAATACTGTGCCTTAAACCTCTATTTACCTCCATGGACACATTCCTTCTTCTCTGTCCACGCAACAGTAGATGTTTTCTATTTAATTATTGCAGTTGATTCAACAGTTTATGTATTGTAATCGAGTGTTCTCAAATCTCTTTCAAACGTTGTCAGTTTAATGATTCTTTATTAGCTAGATCTTCAAACTCTGGCACCATCTTAGTTGTTATTCTTTGTATTGATTTTAATTTGCATAGGTGTGTTTAGCATACAGGATAGGAGGTAAGCTGGTATTGTTTTGTCTATTGTAATCCCACAATAAATATATTGTAAAATAACAATGCCTTACATCTCTTTACACTATGACCCTCCCAGTGTTCTGTACAGATTAATGGTTGTCATGAAGTTATATATATATATATATATATATATATATATATATATATATATATATATATATATATACATACATATATTAAACGTACGTACATTCAACTATTATTAAATTACATCAAAAGTTGAATTAGTGTAAAAAAGATCAATTCCTTACCTCTCTCTCTCTCTCTCTCTCTCTCTCTCTCTCTCTCTCTCTCTCTCTCTCTCTCTCTCTCTCTCTCTCTCTCTCTCTCTCTCTCTCTCTCTCTCTCTCTCTCTCTCTCTTTGTGTGTGTGGAATTGTAATGTTGTGTAGTGAATAGACGGTAAGTGTATTATATAGGATGGTAAGTGTATTATATAGGATGGTAAGTGTATTATATAGGATGGTAAGTGTATTATATAGGATGGTAAGTGTATTATATAGGATGGTAAGTGTATTATATAGAATGGTAAGTGTATTATATAGGATGGTAAGTGTATTATATAGGATGGTAAGTGTATTATATTTGATGGTAAGTGTATTATATAGGGTGGTAAGTGTATTATATAGGATGGTAAATGTATTATATAGGATGGTAAGTGTATTGTATAGGATGGTACGTGTATTATATAGGATGGTAAGTGTATTATATAGGATGGTAAGTGTAAGTAGACAGGATGATGTAATATAAGACTTGATAAAGGTGGAAGAATGGAGGTTATTTGGGTAAGTTTATTTTTTATTATAATTTCTGTGATTCTTATGTATATATTTTCTCGTTTAACTTCAAATACTCTTCCATATCTTTATCCATCTATCCATATCTTTCTGTATACCTTCTTATGTTGCATTTGTTTCATACTTTTTGACTATACTTGCCTCACCTTTTACATTACACACACACACACTCAGAGTAAAGGAGGAATAGAACACACACAGAAAGCAAGAGAAAAGATAAACTAATGAAAATAGTGATCAGAAAAAGAATTGAATGGTATGTTATGTTGTAATGTTTTCACTTTTCACTTTATCTTTACATATTGACCATTTTGAGAATGATGCTATCTTTTGTAATGCTTGATAATCTGTGAGAGCAAGTGAAAAGGATGGTGAACACTTTATAAATCACTCTATACACTGTGATCACTTTGGTTTGGCCTCTCAAGTCATGCATCTTTACACAAGGAACGAGAGAGTGAAGCTGTACAAGAGATGGTTACACTTGGGATTGAAACTTAATGATTCCACACTAAGGTTAAGAGTGAGGTGTGTGTAAAGGTTTGATCTTGTATTACCTGTTATTACCTATCTACTGATGAGACAACTATCTGAAATACAGTGTTGAAGTGATTCCTCGTTACTGAAATAAGTGTTAGTGTAGTGACGGGTGTGCTTGTGTAGGTGTGGTGTGGTAATCTTTATTCTCTCCCTTACTCTTCAACTCTCAGATAGTTGGGTGGCCGGTCCGTGTGTGTGTGTGTGTGTGTGTGTTCTCTGTTATCATGGTTGTGTTCCTGCTGTATCTTCATGCGTGTTGGTTCATGTAGGTGTTTGGGGTTGTATTGGTTATATCATTCAACTAACTCAGTCCAACTCTTTCCTAACCTACTCTAACTCAACCCAGCTCTGCCCAACCCTTACCTAACCTAATTCAACCCAACCCTATCTTATCTTAACCTAACTCAGTCCAACTCTTTCCTAACCTAATCTAACTCAACCCAGCTCTGCCCAACCCTTACCTAACCTAACTCAACCCAACCCCATCCTATCTTAACCTAACTCAACCCAACCCTATCCTATCAACCTAACTCAGTTCAACCCTTTCTTAACCTAGCCCACCCCAAACCTACCCTATCATACCCTAACCCAGCTGAAATCTACCCTTACCTAACCCAACCCAAACCTACCCTTCCCTAATCCTACCCTACCCTACCTTAACCTAACCTACCCTTAAACAACCTAACCTAACCCTACCCTATCCTACCCTTACCTAACCTAACCTTACTCAGCCTTACCCTAACCTAACCTAGCTTACTCCTTTTTCTACCTTGTACTGTTGTGGTCATCTGTTGGTCATCTTGCCACACTTGTCCAGGGTTAGATTTTTCTTGCTTTATTCTGACTCCTCTCTCCTCTTTTGTCTTCTCTCATCTTTCTCTTTTCTTTTCTCTTTATCTTCTATCTCTTATCTTCTCTTTTCTCTTCTATCTTCTATTTCTTATCTTCTATATCTTATCTTCTATTCTCTCTCCACGTGTTTGTAAAGAGTGTTGGTGTTTAATTAACACGACCATAACTTTATATACCAGTGTTTCTATGCCTCCTACCCACTCTTTTTTATATCCTGCTATATATTCCTACTTTTATCAATTATTCTATACCATTTTAATGCCTCCCACACACCCTTCCCTTTTGTATCCTCCTGTATATTCTTCCTTTATCAATTCTTCTTCACACTTTCATTCTTTCTTTGCCTTTTAACCCTTTCATTTTTATATCCTGCTGTGTAACCTAACCTAACCTTTATCAATTATTCTATACCCTTTCTTTGCCTCTTACTCCTTTCCCTTTTTAAATCCTGCTATATATTCTTTATTATCAGTTATTCTATACCCTTTCTTTGCCTCTTACTCCTTTTCCTTTTTGTATCCTGCTATGTATTCTGTATTATCAATTATTCTATACCCTTTCTTTGCCTCTTACTCCTTTCCCTTTTTGTATCCTGCTATGTATTCTGTATTAACAATTATTCTATACCCTTTCTTTGCCTCTTACACCCTGGCCATACATACACCTCTACACGTACTATTATCTATTTTTAATCACGTCCTCTCTTCCTCCTCGACAGGTGTGTGTGTTTGGGTGTAGGTGTGGGTGTGGGTGTGTGTGTGTGTGTGGGTGGGTGTCAGGGTGTTGTTTGTGTGGGTGGGTGGGTGTGAGACGAGGACATGAACAGGTGAGAATATTTGTTTATTTGGGTAATGATGAGATGGAACGTATACTACATAATATTGGAGATGACTTGTTAAGGAAAGAAATAAGTAAGTAATTGGGGTTAGGTTTTGAGGTAAAGAAACAAATGTAAATAGAAAAGTATAAAAACAAAAAAATTCTCTCTTTCTGATATTTTTTTTGGGTGGGAGTTGGGGTTTTAAGGTAAATCATATATTAGGTAATACTGGGAATGAATTGTTTGGGAAAGTAATAAGTATGTAAATGAGAATGGGTTTTGAGGTGGAGAAAAAAAAAGGAAATTGAAAAGTCTATTAATTTCTCTCTGGTGAAAGTTTTACTGAAAAATACGTCAATAAAACCGGCTATAAGTTATATATTTAGTTTGTTTAATAATGAGGCTGTTAATGGATAGTTATAGGTTTGACTTAACTATTTAATGATGAATTGTTATCCATGTGTTAAAGGTAACAAGTGGAAATTATTAGTAGTGAACTGTGAATAATGTGTGTGTGTGTGTGTGTGTATGTGTGTGTGTGTGTGTGTGTAACTTGATGTTGGTGTTTGTTGAATGGTGGTGAGTGTGTTGTCCTTTTTTTGTTGTTTTGAATAGGTTATTTTATCTAACAGATGGTCTACTAGAGGTCAGTATGGTAAAGATATTTTGACTCATAAGTGTCCGTAGTAAGTGTGCACTGTGTAAGAAAGGCATAGTTTCCGAGGAACAGTAGCAGTGATAGGAGATAGCATGATAAGGCAGGCAGCAAGAGTTGTAGCAGCTGAGGAGGAAACCTGTAAGGTTGCCTGCCTCAGGGGGAAGGGCATTCAGGACATACTAGATGAGTCAAAGCAGAGTGTAGCAGAGATGGAGTCAGGCACGCTGCTCATCCAAGGAGATAAGAGATAGGTGAGTTGGGACTAGAGAAGATGACAAAACTCATGATTGAAGGAGTTAAGGAGATAAAAGAGGGTAAGAAGGATCTGAGAGTGGCGGTTGTGGGGATCATGAGGAGGCCGAGCGAGTCGCTGGGGTATGAGAGGATGAGGAAAGAGGCAAATAGGAAGGTACACGAGGCGGTGGCGAGGATGAAGGAGAAGGATATAGGTGTGGGTTTCAGAGTGTGACAGTAGAAGAACAGATAGGTTAGATGTGACTGAGACGCGACTGAAATAGGAGGTGAACCGGCAGCCTCAACAGTATAGAATGAATGGTAAAGGAAGAAGAGAAGACGCCCACCAAGTGATGAACTGTATGAAGGTTGGATGTGTGATTGTGAGAGGATGGGGCATAGGAAAATTTGAGGATGCATGCAAGGAGCTGAATGAATGGAAATTGGATGTGGTTGGAGTGACTGAAACACACTTGAGGGATGAAGTTCGAATGGACAGTAGTGAGTATATATTGATTGGAAAGGTACGTGAAAAACAGGAAACACTGTGAGGAGACGTAGCCTTCCTTCACAGGAAAGAAAGAAACTTTAAGGTTGATGAGATAGATGTAGGAAACCGTGCCATGAGTGAGGATGTGTTAGCTGTAAGAGTAGAATACATAGGTCAACAGGGTAGGCGTGAAAGGATGATAATGATTGTGGTGTACATGACAGTTGAGGGTGAAAGAGCAAGAAGGGAGAATAGCATGAAGTATAAGATTTTGAAGAAGCTTGTGAGAGAGAATGCAGGTGAGAGAGTACTTGTTATGGGAGACATGAATGGCCACACAGGCATGCTGGGTGAGCGGATGAATGGAAATGGTGAGATGGTGATAGATTTTGTGAGTGAGATGAACCTTGAAAACCTGAATGAGACCCTAGCAGAGGGACGGGTGACATGGAATATAAGGAACCAGGAGTCTGTGATAGATTATATGTTGGTGAATGGAAGAATGCGAGAGACTGTATCACGTATATGGATAGATGAAGACGGTATGATTGATATTGTGGAGACTGCGAGATATAGGATGGGAGAACTTGCAGGTAGATCTGAGTGAAAGAGACTGGGAGGCCGAAAGTATGCATGATGTGGATGTAGAAAAAGCCTATGATAGAGTGAACAGAAGTATGCTGTGTAAGGTCTTAGAGAAGATTGGTTTGAGTGAAAAGGTAGTGAATATAGTTTGAAGTATTTATGTTGGTACGAGAGCTAAGTATAGATTAGGCAGTCTTGAAACAAACTGGGTGAAGCGTGAAAGAGGTATTAGACAGGGTTGTATCCTCTCACCAACCCTGTTTAGCTTGTATACTGAAGAGCTAGCTGCCAGGGTAAGAAGAATGAATGTGGGAGTGAAGGTTGGAGAAGACAAGATATGCATGCTACTATATGCGGACGATGTGGTTGTTATGAGTGAGTCTGCAGAAGAACTACAAAGTATTTTAGATGTGATAGGAGGGTATGGAAGAGTTTTTGGAGTGAGTTTCAGTAGTGAGAAGAGTAAAATTCTGATAGTAAATAGTTCAGAGGGTGAATGTAATAGCACATGAATGTTAGAGGAAAAGGAGTTACAGCAAACCAAGGAATACAAGTACCTAGGAGTGTGGATAAGTACAAATGGATGTGAGAGAGCAAAGAATGAAAAGATAAGTATGACAAATCAATGGGTAGGCCGCCTAGGGAGTGCAGCAAGAATGAGGGCATGCAAGTATGAGGTAGTGAGGGAAGTGTGGAAGAGTGTGGGTGTCCCGAGTGTTATGTATGGTATGGGTGTGATGGCTTGGAATGAGAGTGAGATAGGGAAACTGGAGGTGGGACAAAACAAAGTAGCTAGAATGGCTTTAAATACAGATATGCAGATATGCAGCAGTGAAAGCCCTGAGAGGGGATATGGGGTGGAGCACCTTTAGGGAAAGGCAGGTGAAAACAACACTGAGATATAAAGTGAGACTAGAGAGAATGAATGAAGCAGGATTAGCAAGAAAGATATACTTATGGACTCTAAGAGATAGTAAATGGGCCAAGAAATATAGGAGAATGATAGACAAGAACATTATGTTAGGTAGGAGGGTGCACAAATCACTTGAGGATAGACAGAATGTTGCTGAATGACGAATGACAGATAGAAACAGAGAGGAGGCAGAATGGGATGAAAGAAAATGGAAAAGTGATAGACAAAGCAGTGAAAGCGGAAGGAGTGAGCAAGTGTAATACTGGGATGGAGGGAAAGGCAAGTGTGAGGTGGTACAGGGAGAAGGCAGCCCCTAAGCATGAAGTGTGGTATGATGGTAGCCTGGGAGGTGATCTTGTGTTCAGAATGAGAGCATAGTGTATGGAAGTAAATTAGGGCGTGAAATCTATATGGTGGGTGGAAGGACTTTGTGAGCGGATGGTGCTGCTGTTGGTGTGGAATGGTTTGGAAACGGACCGATCATTGATGCTGTCAAGGAATTTTTGAAAAAAATGTGCCATGTTAGATTTAGGAAGTAATTTTGCCGAGTACCGTGCGTTTTTTGTATATTTTCTTTAACAGGTGGTGCTGATTTAAAGGCGTAATGGTGTTGGGGAAACCACAGACTTCCTCTGACATCAAGATCAAGATCTGCATCTTTGTTCACCTCACCGCATGGGTCCAAACTTCTCATTCTCAAGTTGTTAGTGTGAACACACACCACACCCCACAGGCCGCCACACACCCTACAGCAGAAGGCGCCTGCACGCACGCACGCACGGCGTGCCACCCTCAGGTGAGCCAACACAGCCTTAAGCTATCTAAATTCAGACACAGAACCACGCACAGAACAACATTTTTGAACACAACAATTGTTAACTATTGGAATAGTCTCTGAGATCAAGTAGTAACAAGCCAGAGTGTGAACTCTGGTAAGCATCACTAGGGTAAGGTAGTGGATTAGTGGTATATAGTGTAGGTTTGTATGTTAGGTAGTGTGTGTGTGTGTGTGTGTGCAAATGTAAATATATTTGGTAAATATTCTCTTACAGGTAAAATAAACGGTAAATATTATAAAGTAAGTCTTTTTTTGGTTTATTTGTTGTTTTGAATGAATCAAAGTTTTTCCCGTAGCAAATCATTGTTTTTATTATGCCCCCCCCCCTCTCCCCTCCCCCCTGGCAGGTAATGATATGTGACTAAAACAAATAAAATATTAAAATGAAACACCTAAATCCACAAGAAAAAAATAGTTTTGTGGGTAAAGATTTGTAAGACGACCCATGCGATATCTCGTTACCTTTATAATGCACTGCAAATTCAACCTCAGATACTTGTTCAGATCACCTCAAACAGTTATGTCGCTGAATTACAGAAAAAATATGAATTATATATTTTTAGGTTACGTTAAGTTTGGTTGAATATAACCTAACCTAATAATTGATTACAATTAAACTTAATTTGCAACGCATATATATGGGATTCAAAATGTTCAGAATGACGAGCTCTATCCTATGAGAGATGTAAAAACTGCTGCTGTGAGACTGGTTTCCTTTTAATAAATACCAAAGAAACTCCCAACAAAAAGAAGAAGCATCACTGTCCCCCCCCCCTAGCAACCAGCTGACTGCGTCCACTCAGGCTTAAATTGCATACTTTTAAAAGTAACTTTCCAACTTAACTTAACTCATCATTTCATCAGATAATATAACCTAACCTAACTTCATCAGTTCATCTCATAATAATATAACCTAACCTAACTTCATCAGTTCATCAGATAATAATATAAACTAACCTAACTTCATCAGTTCATCAGATAATAATATAACCTAACCTAACTTCATCAGTTCATCAGATAATAATATAACCTAACCTAACTTTGCCTCATCATTTGAATGTTGGGATAATAACCGAACCTAACTTTGCCTCATCAGTTCAATATTGGGATAATAATCTAACCTAACCGAACCTAACTTTACCTCATCAGTTGAATGTTGGGATATTAATCTAACCTAACCTAACTTTGCCTCATCATTTGAATATTGGATTATAACCTATCCTAACCTAACCTTACCAGTTGTCCAGTAGAAAGCGTGGGATAAATTTTGTCTTCGGCTCCCACTGTTTTCTTTACACTTTATTTTTGGTTTCGTTGTTGCTTTCGATTTTTCACAATGTTTATTTTTGAGTATGCATTTGTTGCTGTTGTTTTTTATTTCTTGAATTTCACAACGCTTTAATGTAATTTTTCCTGTTCAACTTCTACTATTGTTAGGTTTTCAAAAGCCAATATATTCTGTGTTTTTCTTGTACCATTTCTGTTCTGTATTTGTTGTAGAAAAAGAAATTCACTTTAATAACATTATAATGAGGACATTCCAGTGTGTGTGTGTGTGTGATGTCTATCATGCCCTCAAAGGGGGCACACAGGCTAACAATAGAGCCCATAAGAGTATTCATAATAATCGCTGATGTCATGTGGTGGTGGCGGACTCTGGTCAGTCTACGCCAACACAGTAAATGAGCAGATGTTCGTATTATAAAAAAAAAGCAGAGTTTCAGGAGTGTGTTAGTGGCCGCGGTGCCCCCAAGTTAGGGGACACACGGACACAACACAACACACACCCACTGGGATCTGGGCGCGGATCCATGGACATTCCAGTAAAAAGTGTTCTAAAGTTTCTGATTCACAATCACATGCTGGGCACTGTTCACTCTATCCTTGGTGTTTATTTCTCCAATTTAATGTTAATGTGTTAGTTCTTCCCCTTACTAATAACTTACATCCTTCCGTATTATCTATACACTTTTCTTCTTCTATACTTATTTTAAATCTATGGTAAATATCTAAGGTTGACTTGTTCCATTTCTTCCTGCCATTTTTTAGTGTCTCATTCCTTAACTTTATTAATAATCACATTTTTTTCTGTTTTTCAATAATTGTTAAATTAAGTTCAAGTTCTTTCATGTATTTTCTTTAAAAAAATGTATCCACTGGTTTTTCCCATCGTCATAATCTGATAGAAATACTTTTCTTATTAATTGGTTTCTGTTTTCTTGTAAGAGGCGTTTGGCAAAAAGAATTTGAATTTTTCATGTCTCTTGGCGTGGTGGAATTGTTCACTATGAATAATTCTGTTGTACCATTTAGTTAGATGGTTAACCCTTACTTCACTATCCTTTAATAACTTGAAAAAGTCTGATTTCAGTTCATCTGGTCCTAATGGTTTATTGTATTTTGTCCCTTGTAACTGTTTATTTTCATCTTCCTTAGTTATATATATATATATATATATATATATATATATATATATATAAGTATATCATTTAAATCCATGGGTAAATTTAATTTTGTTCTGCATTCATATACCGTGTCAATATGTTCTCTTAAGTATCGTGGTGCATGTAAGTGTTCCCATACCACTTCATATCTGTTCTTTATCTGTATATAGTGTTGATGTGGCCTCCTAAAACTAGCTTCATATATTTGTCTTGTTTCTATATTCCATATATCAGTGATCATATTTTCCTTTTGTTTATATATGGTAGTGGAGAATTGCTGTATTTGTGTTCCCTGGTCCTCGTCATTCACAATGTTACCATCACAATCATAAATGGTGCACCTTTTCTTGACAGGTTCTCCTTTAAGCTTCTTAATGGGGTTCCATATATTTTTTGTTTTATTTATTTCCTTATTTCATCAGTAATTTTTTCTCATGTTGGCTTATTGCGCTCTTTTCCAGCATCTTAACTTTGTTTAATTTTTGTTCTTAATATATATTTTCACATTCTTCATTATTTGGATTCTTTCGTTTTCCATCACAGCCTGGGTCATCATTTAGCAGGATTAGGTTTTTTTCTGTGATCCAGTTCAACACTTTCCCCATTTTTGTTAAGTATTTAAGGTCCAATGAACCCTATATGACCATTAAAATCACCCACTACCACTACTGGCACATCATCGTTGTTACTTAATATTTCATTTATTTCTCTTTCTATTTTACTATTTCTTTCTTGATCATTTACTGAGATGTAGACAAGTAGATTTTGAAAACAAACTTCCTGATGGTGAATTTTACAAGTAAAATAAAAATAATTTTAGTATTGAGTTTTTTCATGTGCTTATCCTGGTTTTTTCTAGTTAGAATACTTAATCCTCCACCTTTTTATCATTTTCCTTTGTATGTGAGTGTGTATGTTCGATGTTGTTATCAATATTTACTCTCAAGTACTTATGTTGTGTTTCAGTAAGGCACATGATGGTGTTTTCTTTAATTTCTTTTTCAATTTCAGCTTCCTTTACCTGAGTTAATCTTTGTATATTTAACAAACCTAATTCTAATACTCTATGTTCCTCTAAAGTATCTTCATTTACAAAAAAATCTTTCTAACAAGCTGTGCCCTCTTTATAAACCATCCTTCTTCACCTTTTTCTCTTTTTCTCATTAGTTCTTCACGCAATTTCTTACTTATTTCTTTCTCCATTCTTGTTTGATCAGGTACAATTATGGCCCTATTTAGATGGTCATTTCTTGAGTTTTTTTTATATTTTTCCCAATTAGTTCCTACATCCTGCAACTTAATTAGAATTGGTCTAGGTCTACTGATTCCTTCTCCTTCAGTGTCTCTGATCTTGTCTAATTCTACCAAGATTATCAACTTCCACAACTTCTTCATCCTCTATATCCACTCCTATTTCCCTCATGAATTGTACACTCACTCGACGTTCCTCTTATCTTTTTTTCTTCCTTAGTGTCAAAGTTTCTCTCACCAATATTGAAAACAACTACATATATTGTTTTTCTTCTCATCTCTCTCCTTCCATTCCTCATTTCCTCAAAAACCTGAACCAGTATCTCTCCTTTGATTTGTTCCTTCACCCCAATGGTACCTTCCTCCAACTTTTGAAGTCATTCTTTCTGCCAAGCCAGGCCTCCTCGCTGCCTCCCTATTTCCCTTCGTCTTCGAGGACGCCAGGTTCATCCTTTGGGCACTGTGTCCTCCCTGAGGGTTCCTGCATTATCAACTGACACCTCCCACCACAGGTGTGCTGCCAGAAGTAGTGTTGCAATGGCGGCTGCTAGGCAAGGCAGGAGTAGGGACGGCTGGGACCGGCAGCTGCAGGCGACCCCAGGTGTGAGGACCCACCCTTGTGACCACTGCAGGAAAGTGTGCTCCAGTGAGGCTGCCTTTGCCAGACACATCCTCTCCCATGCTGGCATGAAAAGGTTGAGGTGTGACCACTGTGGTACTTTGTGCACTTGTAAGGCTGATCTCAGGAACCACATGCTCACCCACCACCCTAATGTGGGAAACTTTGAGTGCAAAAAGTGTGGAGAAAAATATGCCTATAAAGGCAATCTTATAAAGCATGTCCTCACCTGCACTGGTGAAAGAAACTATGAGTGTCAGGAATGTGGTAAAAAGTTTACCAATAAAGGTAATCTTAACAAACACATGCTCACCCACACTGGTGTTAAAAACTTTGAGTGTCTGGAGTGTGGTCAAAAGTTTGCCCGTAAAAGTGATCTTAACACACACATGCTCACCCACACTGGTGTTAAAAACTTTGAGTGTCAGGAGTGTGGTAAAAAGTTTACCCGTAAAAGTGATCTTAACAAACACATGCTCACCCACACTAGTGTTAAAAACTTTGAGTGTCTGGAGTGTGGTAAAAAGTTTACCCTTAAATGTAATCTTAACCAACACATTCTATCCCACACTGGTGTTAAAAACTTTGAGTGTCTGGAGTGTCGTAAAAAGTTTACCCAGAAAAGTAGTCTTAACACACACATGCTCACCCACACTGGTGTTAAAAACTTTGAGTGTCTGGAGTGTGGTAAAAAGTTTACCCTTAAACATTATCTTAACAAACACATGCTCACCCACACTGGTGTTAAAAACTTTGAGTGTTTGGAGTGTGATAAAAATTTTACCCGTAAAAGTAATCTTGACACACACATGCTCACCCACACTGGTGTTAAAAACTTTGAGTGTCTGGAGTGTGGTAAAAAGTTTACCCTTAAACATTATCTTAACAAACACATGCTCACCCACACTGGTGTTAAAAATTTTGAGTATCTGGAGTGTGGTAAAAAGTTTACCCTTAAAAGTCATCTTAACCAACACATTCTCTCCCACTTAGGTAAAAAAACGTTTAAATGTGATATTTGTGGCAAGTGTTTCCTTACCAAGAGTCATGTTGCCAGACACATCCAAACACACCTGTGAGGTGGTGAGGTGCTGCCTGTGAAGAGGGAGTAGCTGTATGTGTGTTATGGATGTGTTGGTTGTCAGTGAGGGAAGTTGAATAACTAGTACTTGTTAATTGTTACTGTGTAGCGTATCAAATATTTTTTGTGTTTATCTATCTATAGTCTCAGAAGACTCGTTCACTCTAGGAACGTCCCTCAAAAGGAGAGGAGCCTTCACCTCTCCTTATCCACACACTCCTTCCTTGCTTTTTCAGTCTCTCTCCCTCTATCAGCAACTTATGCATTTACTCCTTTCGCTTATCTTTCCATCTTACAACTGGACTTCGTCTCCTAGGACCCTCAATCTATCCTTCCATCTTACAACTGGCCTTCCTCTCTTCCTAGGACCCTCAATCTATTCTTTTATCTTACAACTGGACTTCCTCTCCTCCTAGGACCCTCAATCTATCCTTCCATCTTATAACTGGCCTTCCTCTCCTCCAAGGACCCTCAATCTATCCTTCCATCTTACAACTAGCCTTCCTCTCCTCCTAGGACCCTCAATCTATCCTTCCATCTTACAACTGGACTTCCTCTCCTCCTAGGACCCTCAATCTATCCTTCCATCTTACAACTAGCCTTCCTCTCCTCCTAGGACCCTCAATCTATCATTCTATCCTACAACTGGCCTTCCTCTCCTCCTAGGACCCTTAATCTATCCTTCCATCTTACAACTGGCCTTCCTCTCCTCCTAGGACCCTCAATCTATCCTTCCATCTTACCACTAGCCTTCCTCTCCTAGGACCCTCAATCTATCCTTCCATCTTACAACTAGCCTTCCTCTCCTTCTAGGACCCGCAATCTATCCTTTCATCTTACAACTAGCCTTCCTCTCCTCCTAGGACCCTCAATCCATCATTCCATCCTACAACTAGCTTTCCTCTCCTCCTGGATCCCTCAATCTATCCTTCCATCCTATAATTAGCCTTTCTCTCCTCCCAGGACGCTCAGTTTCACTCACATACACTTTCTTCACAAATTTTTTACTATTCTTTCTTTCAATATGACCAAACAACCTCAAAGTATATTTTTTCACCCATTCCACTACACCACACTTCACTCCCTTTGTACAAAGTCCCATGCCACCACACCTTTCATTGCTCTCACCCTCCCATCTTGTCACGCCACATGCTCCTCTCATATAATTAATTTCCACACCACGCACTCTTGACTGATGTGCCCTATTCCATGTCCAAGTCTGTGATCCATACGTCAGTGTTGGCAGGAGAATACTGTTCCTTAAACCTCTATTTACCTCCATGGACACATTCCTTCTTCTCTGTCCACGCAACAGTAGATGTTTTCTATTTAATTCGTGCAGTTGATTCAACAGTTTATGTATTGTAATCGAGGGTTCTCAAATCTCTTTCAAACGTTGTCAGTTTAATGTTTCTTTATGAGCTAGATCTTCCAACTCTGGCACCATCTTAGTTGTTATTCTTTGTATTGATTTTAATTTGCATAGGTGTGTTTAGCTAGTGTTAGCATACAGGATAGGAGGTAAGCTGGTATTGTTTTGTCTGTTGTAATCCCAAAATAAATATATTGTAAAATAACAATGCCTTACATCTCTTTACACTGACCCTCCCAGTGTTCTGTACAGATTAATGGTTGTCATGAAGTTATATATATATATATATATATATATATATATATATATATATATATATATATATATATATATATATATATATATATATATATATATATATGTGTGTGTACATATATATACATTTTAATATATATATATATATATATATATATATATATATATATATATATATATATATATATATATAACATTAAAAGGGTACTGGCTAAGGGAAAAATAAATTAAATATAAAAAAAAATCCCACTTGTCGCCAGACCCTATAAAGAGGACAGTACGAGAAATATAGACCCTGTACAGAGCAAGCAGCTGAGAGGGAGAGAAAAATTGACGCAGATGCCATAGGACACCTAACTTCTTGGAAGCTGATTTAGCAAGAGTAGAGATATGAAATTGCCAGTTTAGATTTTTAGTAAAAGATAGACCGAGTGTGTTTAATGTGGAGGAGAGGGGAAGTTGAGTGTCATTGAAGAAGAGGGGATAGTTATCTGGAAGGTTATGTCAAGTAGATAGTTGTAGAAATTGAGTTTTTGTGGCATTGAACAAAACAAGGTTTGCTCTGCCCCAATCAGAAACTAGTGAAAGATCAGAAGTTAAGCGTCCTATAGCATCTCACCTTGAGTCATTTAATTCTTGTTGGGTTGAGCGTCTTGTACGACGTTGAAAAATGCAAGGTGGTGTCATCAGCATAGGAGTGGATAGGGCATTGAGTCAGATTTAGATCATTGATGAATAATAGAAAGAGAGTGGGTGATAGGACAGAACCCTGAGGAACACCACTGTTGATAGTTTTAGGGAAAGAACAATGACCGACCACTACAGCAGCAATAGACCGGTCGGAAAGGAAACTGGAAATGAAGGTACAGAGAGAAGGATAGAATCCGTAGGAGGGTAGTTTAGAAATTAAAGATTTATGCCAGACTCTATCGAAGGCTTTCGATATGTCAAAGCCGACAGCAAAAGTTTCACCAAAGTCCCTAAAAGAGGATGACCAAGACTCAGTTAGGAAAGCAAGAAGATCACCAGTAGATCGGCCTTTACGGAAACTATACTGGCAATTAGAGAGAAGGTTGTGAGCTGATAGATGCCTCATTATCTTCTTGTTAAGGACAGACTCAAAGGCTTTAGAAACAAGGAAATCAAAGCTATAGGGCGGTGGTACAGTGGTCTAGCGCTCGGGTGAGCGAGCCTAGGGTCCCAAGTTCAAATCCCCGATATTCGCTGACCACTTTTCATTCTTTGATATCACCGCCGAGAAGCCAAAGACTACCCAAATTGCTGCCATACTGTCCTCAGACGGGACTTAGAAAGTTATATGCATCTGAGGCTGTAGCAGCGATTAGCCTTGCACATTCTCAACATATTCATGAGAGAACGTAAACATTTGAGGATTCACTATAAAAATCTGATAACCTACGTCAAATAATAGGCGAGGCAAATCCATCTGTGCCTCCATAAGCCTACCGGCGCCAACGGTTAATGATATAGAAGAAGAAAAAAAAGTTAGAAGGATTGGAGCGGTCACCTTTTTTAGGGACAAGTTGAATGTGAGCAAACTTCCAGCAAGAAGGATAGGTAATGCAAGAGGTATGAGTGAGAACAATCAGATATGGTGAAGGTGTTTTTGAATAAATTAGGGCGTGAAATCTATATGGTGGGTGGAAGGACTTTGTGAGCGGATGGTGCTGCTGTTGGTGTGGAATGGTTTGCAAACGGACCGATCATTGATGCTGTCAAGGAATTTTTGAAGAAAATGTGCCATGTTAGATTTAGGAAGTAATTTTGTACCGTGTGTTTTTTGTATGTTTTCTTTAACAGGTGGTGCTGATTTAAAGGCATAATGGTGTTGGGGAAACCACAGACTTCCTCTGACATCAAGATCAAGATCTGCATCTTTGTATGCAGCTGTAGAAGCTCGCCAAGAGTGCGCGTCACCTCACCGAGTGTGTGTCGACTGCAAGTGGACGATATAGAATCGATTAGCTGGTGGAGATTAAGGAAAAATGAATTACCGAGATGGACGCCGAATGAAGAAGAAGAAGGATAAATGCGTTGAGTGTGAACTATTCACATGGGTAAAAGATAACCAGCGTTGTGATTTATGTGACACGCCGCTGAATCTGAATCAACCCAACATGGAGGACGACAACAACAATACAGACAGGAGAGAGTCGAGGAACGGGAACAACAATACAGACAGGAGAGAGTCGAGGAACGGGCAGGAAGAAACCAAGGCCTCAGGAGGAGGAGGAAACAACTGTGGAAAATGTAGGGTAGAAGTAAGAAAAAGGGATAATGCAGTTATGTGTGATGCATGTAAACAGTGGTTCCACTCAGGTTGTGGGAAGTGCAGTACGAACCTGTATAAGGTGCTGCAGGAGAAGGACCAGCTCTGGTTCTGCCCTACATGTAAGCCTGGTATAACGCAGGCTTGTGCAGAGGTGCAGAGGCTAGCAGAAGAAAATAAAAACATGAAACAACAATTACAAGATTTAGGAGAGGAAAACAGAAAAATGAAACAACAATTGCAAGATCTAGGAGATAAATATGATGACATGTCAGAGAATATAAAACAGTCAGAAGAGGGATGGAAAGATAAGGAGGATAGCCTGGTGAATAGAGCAGTGAAGGAGGCAATGAAGAGAATGGAGCATTTTCTGGAAGAGTCAGAAAGACAGAGAGAAGAAAGAGAGGATAGGGATCATAGGAGGAAGAATTTAATTGTTTTCAACATCCCAGAGTCAGAAAAAGAGCTAGGAAAAGACAGAGAGAAAGAAGATACTGATACATGTGACCAGGTGTTCGGAAACATCTTAAATGTAGAAGGATACAAGATTGAAAAAGTGTTAAGATTAGGAAGGAAGCAAGAAGGGAAGGTAAGGCCAACCCTAGTGAAATTAGAGGATGAGCACTCCAAGTGGCAGATCATCTCTAGAGCAAAGAATTTGAAGCAGGAGGAAGATGCAGTATTTAAAAGACTAATTATAGCACTGGATTTGACACAACAACAGAGAGAAGAGGAATTCAGACTGAGACAAGAATTAAGGAGGAGGAGGGAAAATGAAGAAAGATGCATCATGAAAAGAGGAAGAATAGTGAACGTAACAAATAGTGGAACAAGATATTGAAATAAAAGTGATAATCCAAACAAAATAAATGAGGATATTGGAAAACAAAGAGAATGGAACATGAATATTATTAATATACAAGGATTAACACAAACAAAAATGATAGATATAGAAAAGTTAATAAATGAAAAGGATGTAGTATGTTTGACGGAAACTCATGAAAAAGTAAGAAAAGTGAAAATTAGCGATGGTTTAGTAACAATGGAAAATATGAGAGACATACAAGACAAAAGAGGTGGAGGTGTTATGCTTCTTCACAAGCAGAGTGACAAAGTGGTATTAAATAAGCAAGGAAATATAATGAAAGACTATTTGTATGTGAAAGGCTCAGTGTTTGGAATTAAGATTAGCATAGTGGTGGTTTATTTTGCATCAAATGACAAGGAAAGGAACAAAAAGATAAGAAAAGAAATTGAAAATATAATAGAAGAAAATACAGAAGCAAACTTAGTGATACTAGGAGACTTCAACGGTCATGTTGGTTTTAAAGGTGCACAAGATTTGGATGATAATGGAAAAATGATTTTAGAATGGATGGAAGTGTATAACTTGATAATGCTGAATGATGACTTTGAGTGCAAAGGTGAAGTGACATGGAGGAGACATCAACAGGAAAGAGTGATAGACTTTGTACTAGTGACACAACAACTTTATAAAGAGTATATAAGTATGGAAATTGATGAAAAACAAGAAAAGTTTGACCTTTCAGACCACAACCTTATCACAGTGACGTTGAAAAGGAAAGACAAGGGAGCTAAGATGGTAAAAGCAGGAAGATGGGAGGAATACGAGTACTTTAAAACGGACGCAGAATCACTCAAGATATATAGACGGGAAGTTGAAGAAATTTTAAGAAACAAAGACACCATTACTATTGAAAATTTAAACAAAATACTGTGGGAAGAAGCAAATAGAACACTCAAGAGGAAATATAGGAGGAAAATAAATGGAGGACACGAACACACCTTAGAACAACCCTGGATAACCGACGAAATCAAACAGAACATAAAAAGAAGGAAAGAATACAACCGAGCCAAGAGAAATGCAACAACACCACAAGAAGAAACGAATTATAAAGAAAAGTATTTAGTAGCGAAAGCAGAGACGCATAAGGCAGTAAGATCAGCAGTGTATGAGTATGAAGAGAAATTATCCAGAGAAATAAAAGAAAACATAGATAAGAAAAAGTTGTGGGAACTTATTGACAAGCTAAGGAAAAAGACCAAGAAAAAGAAGGGAGAACTAAAAGTGTATGATGAGCATGGATCAGAGATAACCAAAGAGGAAAAGAAAGAACTGATTAAAGGCTATTGGGAGAATATATATGGAATGCATGAAAACAATATAAAGGAGGTGTGGAATTTAGAGACAAAAAGAGAATATTTGAGAATAAGAGAGGAAAACATGATCTCTGAAAATTATGTAAGAATACAAGTAGAAAATGAGCAAGGTGAAGATGTGGTTGTCTGGGGTGAAGGAACACTGGAACATCTTGACGCAGTGTGTACACTGAATACAAGTAGAAAATGAGCAAGGTGAGGATGTGGTTGTCTGAGGTGAAGGAACACTGGAACATCTTGACGCAGTGTGTACACTGACGCGTGTCATAAAGGAGATGGAGTACCCCACAGTCCAAGAAGAACTAAAAGATAGTTTACGGAAATTAAAGAACAAAAAGGCAGCGGGACCGGACAAAATGAGGGTGGAATTTTATAAAACCTTTCAAGACAGTGAGAAATTTATAAAACTATTAACAGAAAGTTTTAGACAAATTATTGAAAGAGGAAAGGTTCCTGAGTCATGGAAAGAGTCAAGGACAGTGATGATACCAAAGAAAAGTAAACCAAAAGTTTTTGAGTTGAGACCAATTGCAGTGACAAATATCTCATACAAGCTATTCATGTCAGTCACAGTGAAAAAAAAACATAGAAAAACACTTAATTAATAACAAATTAGTAAAGGAAAATCAGAATGGATTTACAGCAAAAGGAAGGGTAGAAAATAATTTAATGATATTAAAGTTCTGTATAGACAAAACATTCAAAGATAAGAAGATATTGTATGTGATGGCAGTGGATTTTGCGAAAGCATATGATTCAGTGAAAAGGGACAGTTTGATTAAAACACTAATGGACTACAAAATTCACCCTAACTTAATAGACATAGTGACTGGCATTTATACAGATGACACAACTGGTATTGTAACAGGAGGAGAGACAGAAATTAAGATGATTGTGTCAAGTGGCATTAGGCAGGGATGTACAGCTTCAACTACCTTATTTAAGTTACTCACTTATGTAATCATAAACAGTTTAGAAAAAGAGGGAGGCTTCCGTGACGAAAACTTCAAGTTGAGTGCTCTATTTTACGCAGATGACGGGCTATTGATGGCAAGAACAGAAGAAGAAATGAGCAGGATGATAGACTTACTGACTAATTTAAGTAGCTACACAGGACTCAGGATAAATGAAGAGAAAAGCAACATTATAATATTCAACCAAAAGGAACAGCCAGAACAAATTAAAAGAATTAAAGTAGTAAAAGAAATAAAGTACTTAGGCATAGCAATAACAAATAAGAAAAATTGCTTCAAAACTCAAAAAGAATACTCCATTCAGAAGGCCAAGAAACTAGCCAATCTAACATACCCAGTAATTGCCCAAAGCTGTAATAAAATTATCATTGGAAAAACTTTTTGGAAAAGCATTGTTCTGCCGACAGTCCTGTATGCATCCAGTATTTTAGCCTACACCAAAGATGAAATTCAAAAACTCCAGAGGATAGAGAATTCTGTGTATAGGGCAATACTGGGAGCACCCAGTTATACACAAGTACCAGCATTGAGAGGAGAGATAGGGTCTAGTGCCATGGAGACTAGAATAAGGCAAAACCAACTAAATTACTTGAAATATGTGGAGGAAAATGAAAGTAATGAGTTGATGAGAAGGATTGTAGAGGAAAAGGCCACAATGAGGAAAGATTACTGGACAAAGACAACCAAGGACTTTATGAGAGAAATAAATGTACAACAGTCTGACTTAAGAACAATAAAGAAAGAGAAGTTAAAGAATAAAATCAGGGAATGGGATAGTAAGAATTGGCAGAAGGAGGTAGCAGAAAAATCAAGCTTATCATTATATAAAAACTGGAAAAGGAGATGTCAGAAGAAAAAATATATGATAATAGACCTTCGTCACAAATATTATTTAAGGCCAGGACAAATAACCTAAGACTAAACAATAGAAACAGACATACTGGTGGAGACACTAAATGCATATTTTGTGACTGGAATGTTGAAGACCTAACTCATTTTTTATTGTGGTGCCCAGGTTATGAAGACATAAGGAAAAAGACAATCATTTTACAAAGACCATATATAGAACAAGAAGAAAACATTATAGGACAGCTACTATTTAGTGAACAAATGATACAAGAATCCAAAGAAATAGTGTACAAGATGTGGATGAAAAGAGAAAACCAGCGGAAAAACTTAATGGACACAACACCATAAGAACACAAGAAACATCAGGGAAGTGCCGACATAAAGGCAAAAGCTTCCCGATCTACACCTGACCTGACCTGACCAGAAGCTTTGAGAGGTGACATGGGATGGAGTACGTTCAGGGAGAGACAGATAAAGGCAACTTTGAGATATAAAGTTAGGCTGGAACGAATGGAGAATACAAGAATTGCACGGAAGATGTATTTGTGGAATGTA
>JAPQNM010000017.1:13511978-13524962 GCA_029783475.1 Metacarcinus magister
CTTTAAAGATGGCGCAGTCACCTGTGAAATCAAGATCAAGATCTGCATCTTTGTTCACCTCACCGCGTGGGTCCTCACTTCTCATTCTCAAGTTGTCACTGTGAACACACACCACACCCCACAGGCCGCCACACACCCTACAGCAGAAGGCGCCTGCACGCACGCATCCACGCACGGCCTGCCACCCTCAGGTGAGCCAACACAGCCTTAAGCTATCTAAATTCAGACAGAACCACGCACAGAACAACATTTTTGAACACGACAATTGTTAACTATTGGAATAGTCTCCGAGATCAAGTAGTAACAAGCCAGAGTGTGAACTCTGGTAAGCATCACTAGGGTAAGGTAGTGGATTAGTGGTATATAGTGTAGGTTTGTATGTTAGGTAGTGTGTGTGTGTGTGTGTGTGTGTGCAAATGTAAATATATTTGGTAAATATTCTCTTACAGGTAAAATAAACGGTAAATATTATAAAGTAACAGTCTTTTTTTTGGTTTATTTGTTATTTTGAATGAATCATTGTTTTTATTATGCCCCCCCTGGCAGGGGGATAAATTTTGTCCACAACGCTTTAATGTAATTTTTCCTGTTCAACTTCTACTATTGTTAGGTTTTCAAAAGCCAATATATTCTGTGTTTTTCTTGTACCATTTCTGTTCTGTATTTGTTGTAGAAAAAGAAATTCACTTTAATAACATTATAATGAGGACATTCCAGTGTGTGTGTGTGATGTCTATCATGCCCTCAAAGGGGGCACACAGGCTAACAATAGAGCCCATCAGAGTATTCATAAGAATCGCTGATGTCATGTGGTGGTGGCGGACTCTGGTCAGTCTACGCCAACACAGTAAATGAGCTGATGTTCGTATTATAGCAGAGTTTCAGGAGTGTGTGTTAGTGGCCGCGGTGCCCCCAAGTTAGGGGACACACGGACACAACACAACACACCCACTGGGATCTGGGCGCGGATCCATGGACATTCCAGTAAAAAGTGTTCTAAAGTTTCTGATTCACAATCACATGCTGGGCACTGTTCACTCTATCCTTGGTGTTTATTTCTCCAATTTAATGTTAATGTGTTAGTTCTTCCCCTTACTAATAACTTACATCCTTCCGTATTATCTATACACTTTTCTTCTTCTATACTTATTTTAAATCTATGGTAAATATCTAAGGTTGACTTGTTCCATTTCTTCCTGCCATTTTTTAGTGTCTCACTCCTTAACTTTATTAATAATCACATTTTTTTTCTGTTTTTCAATATTTGTCAAATTAAGTTCAAGGTCTTTCATGTATTTTCTTTAAAAAAATGTATCCACTGGTTTTTCCCATCGTCATAATCTGATAGAAATACTTTTCTTATTAATTGGTTTCTGTTTTCTTATAAAAGGCGTTTGGCAAAAAGAATTTGAATTTTCATGTCTCTTGGCGTGGTGGAATTGTTCACTATGAATAATTCTGTTGTACCATTTAGTTAGATGGTTAACCCTTACTTCACTATCCTTTAATAACTTGAACATGTCTGATTTCAGTTCATCTGGTCCTAATGCTTTATTGTTTTTTGTCCCTTGTAACTGTTTATTTACATCTTCCTTAAATATATATATATATATATATATATATATATATATATATATATATATATATATAGGTATATCATTTAAATCCATGGGTAAATTTAATTTTGTTCTGCATTCATATACCGTGTCAATATGTTCTCTTAAGTATCGACTGGAGACTGGGGGGTTTTTTGTTTACATTTTACAAGCCGAAGGTTTCAGGTGGTGCTCGTCATTATAATCAAATATAGCCCATAAGGTATCCGGTAAATTTTTAAAAATCAATTGCTCGACAGTAAATTGCTCGAAAAATAATATCTCGAACAATCAATTGCTCGAAAGGGAGTTGCTCGAAAAAAGTTAGTTTAATAAATAATATCCAAAAATATGATAAAGAAATACAATTTTATTATTGTTAATTGAACAGTTAAAATCAAGAACTGGGACATTTCTATTTAGGTTAGGTTATTATTTAGAGCAATTTACTGTTGAGCAATTGATAGTTTGAAAAATTATTTCTCGAGCAATTGATTTCGAGTAATTGACTTAGATTCAAGCTTTAATATGGCAATCCGGAAAAAAATCGAGTGAAATGCCTAACTTTTGGGTAATGTAAAGCTTATATAACCGAACCGAACCGAGCCAAACCGTACCCAACCAAACCTAATCTAACCATAACCTTATCTAACCTAACCATAACCAGTATTATTTTACATCTTCATTAGAATACTCTAGAGAATTCAGGGTTGTATTTTTGCATTACCTGTTGCATTTTGAAAAGGTTTTCTTAATTAAAATTCCGTCGCAAATTCTTAGTTTGTGAGATATTCAATGTTTTCTGTGAGACCTCTTCGAAAAGTAAAGTTTAGTTTGGTTTGAACAAGGTTCTGTTATTTGTCAATGTAGGTTAAGGTTTGGTTAATTTAGGTTATGTTATGTTAGGTTCAGGTAAAGATTCGGAAGACGACCCAGATTGTTTTTTGGACAAAGCAAATTTTTTCTGATAGATTTTGATGTGTTTTGAATTAATCTGATGTATATTTGCTATGCCAGGTAATTTTTTTTCCCCAAGGCAAAAATTGCCACAAAAAAAGTCAGATTAATTCAAAACCATCAAAATCAATAGGAGAAAAAATTGCTTTAAGTAAACTTAATTAAACCTAAGCAAACCTAATTAAGCCTAACCTAACTAAATCTACCCTTACATAACCAAACCAGGTAAAGATTCGTAAGATGACCCACTCGATATCTCACTACCTTTGTAATGCACTGCAAATTCAACCTCAGATACTTGTTCAGATAGGTTAGGTTAGGTTTAATTAGGTTTGCTTTGGTTAAGTTAGGTTTAATTAGGTTTGCTTAGGCTTACTTAAAGAAATTTGTTCTCTTATTGATTTTGATGGTTTTGAATTAATCTGTCTTTTTTGTGGCAATTTTTACCTTGGGAAAAAAATGCATGGCATAACAAACAAACATCAGATGAATTCAAAACACATCAAAATTTATCAGAAAAAAATAGTTTTGTCCAAAAAACAGACTGGGTCGTCTTTCGAATCTTTACCTAGGTTAATTTAGAAGCTATTAAATGTTCTCTATGACCAACAATAGAAAGTTGGACGCGTTGCAGACAATTTATTTCGGTGAAGATGTAAAATTCTACCCCATAACCTAACATAACATAACTTGAAAGATGCTTTACCAGCTAAGTAATGGTTAGCACCGCCTGAAACCTTTACAGATGTGTTAAGTACACTATGTATAGTATGTACGACTTCATATTTATATCGATATCGTCGAAGCAGTAGTTATGCAGAATTACCAAACTACTTACTGACAATCATTGTATTTTGTCTTCCCCCAAGAACCCCGCATTCCCACAGGTCCCCAGAATTGTTGGGGGTTGATGGGGATGTCTTATTAGATATGCATTTGCGACGAAAATGAATGTCAAAATCGTTCGAAATGGATCAATATTTATACGAAAAGTGTGTTATTTACATCCAAATGCATTGGGAGGAACTAGAAATTTACTAGCCACACTATCATCTACGCAATATCACCACGCTCACAGGAGTTTACGGCTTCTTTTATTTCCTCACATCTTCTGGCCATCTAAATACTGCATTTACTGCAGCTATAATTGCTCCAGACTCTATTATATGTTAATCAGCAAGTTTTTTCCACGGCGATAAGGGTGCCCATGAAAAGGGTGCGCCGCCATCTTGGATTAGTCAGCTGATCATCACAACACGGAAAAAAAAAAAAACCACATCGACGTGCTGTGTCCTTTATCGTTCAGTTGCCGAAATCTGCCCCCCCCCCCCCCCCCCCCCACCCCGCTGAACTCGTCCCCGAGCTGTGCACGCCACCGAGGCTCGGCTGGCTGTTCGCGGCGTTGTGATTGGCTGAGCTCGGCTGATAATCATTGCGGGAGTCGCTACCGAACGACGGGCCGCTGTAGCGAAATAATATGGGTCGCCCTGAGTACAGTGGGTCGTCGTATTACTGCCAGACGCACGACTCATTACTTCAAAGTGCGTCGGTCACCCTCAGTGGCTCACTAGCCTGGCCGCCAAAATATACAGGGTCGCGAGGTTTTGAGTGCATTGAAATGTTGAACTCTAACCTGATATTACCGAGCTACCAGATAATACCAAGGAAAACTGAGCCTACCATCGTGTTCGTGATACATCGATGTATATCATGAACAAATAATATTTACAGTAACACTACATTTATATCAAGATAATTGAAGGAAATTAAATAGGGTATAAATATTTTTCTCACATGTTTTACTTAAACTCGCTGTATCTCTCTTAGTTTTACTCGTATGGAATTTTAAATCACTGATTCGAAATCTCCACACTTTTCCGATCCTGTTAGTATATAACGAGTATTGATAAAAAAAACATTGCGTGGTTAAAATGCTCCGTATATTATAATGACTACAATCTGATGCCTGACTGGCCAGTTAGATGTATAGGAAATATGTTCCTAACAACTTTCTCGGACATTTTAACTACCTAATATTTTCTTTTATCAGTACTTGTTACACACCATCAGAATTGGAAAAGTGTGCAGATTTCGAATCCGTGATTCAAAATTTCATACGAGTAAAACTAAGTTAGTTACAGCGAGTTGAAGTAAAACATGTGAGAAAAATGTTTATACACTATTTCATTTATTTTTAATTATCTTGTTACAAATGTAGTGTTACTGTAAATATTATTTGCTCATGATATACATCAATGTATCACGAACATTACGGTAGGCTCAGTTTTTCTTAGTATTATCTGGTAGCTCGGTAATATCGGGATTAGAGTGCAACATTTCAATGCACTCAAAACCTCGCGACCCTGTATATTTCAGGGCAGACGACCCATGTTATTTCGCTGCTAATTTTGCGTGTTCAGGGTTGAGTAAAGTGGGTCGTCAGGCGCACAGCTGTGCAAGACTCATTCGCTCACAGCATGATGCTGTACACTTAACTTTCTCGGCCATAAATACCTGTGAATGCCATCACTAATTTTGCGCTTCTTGCTGTTACTGCTATTATTGTTTATTTGTTTTATGTATTATTGTTATTGTTATCATCATTGTTATTATTATTGTTGCGGCGATGCATTTAGCATGTAAATAGTGTTGTAGCGGTGTAGTTATTGTAAATGTAGTTGTGTGGAGGCAGGGAGCGGCGGTGTCACCGGGCCTCCCTGGGGATGTAGGGGTCCGTGTGAGCGTTGACAGTTGTCAAGATACGGTGACCTACGTATCTGTGTGGGGTGTGTTTGGGGAGATGTGGTTGGTGGTCAGAAGGAGGCCAGGAGTGAGAGAGACAACAGACAGAGGGACACAGCAGTGAGAGGCCGATCCTGGGCGCGTGAGAGGCAGGACCTTGGAGGGAAGTGGACAGGGTGGCCGGAGAAATGGCACCCTGGCTTCCTTAGGTCCTGCCTTCGCTAAGGGAGTGGCTGACTGGCTGTGTGGAGGCTGTTGTGTGCATCCTGGGCGCGTGAGAGACAGGACCTTGGAGGGAAGTGGACAGGGTGGCCGGAGAAATGGCACCCTGGCTTCCTTAGGCCCTGCCCTCGCTAAGGGAGTGCATGGCTGTGTGGAGGCTGCTGTGTGTGGACTTGTGGAGGCTGTGTTCTGGGTGAACCTCTTGTGGGGAACTCTGTGCCCTGAGGCTGTACTATTGTGCTGTACCCTGTAAGCGTAAGTGTTTGTAAATATACAAGGAAAGGAGAAGTGTTGTTGTCTGTGTGTGATTTTTAAAACCCTTTTCCCGTCCCGCCAACCCCCGCTACACGATTCCCAGGAGGGCGTTACCTCAGGTAAGGAGAGGTAACCTGTGTTGCGATACCCTGCCTTGGAGGGAAGTGAAAAAGGGGGGTGTGCCGTAACATTATTATTATCATTATTATTATTATTATTATTATTATTATTATTATTACAAGTAAAACGTTGCGGTGGGCGATAAATAAGCGAAGCAACTCACCTACTAAAAAAAAACTTACAAGGCCAGACAAATATTTCAATCACTATTTACCAGACGACAGTGTGTGTGTGTGTGTGTGTGTTTGTGTGTGTGTGTGTGTGTGTGTGTGTGTGTGTGTGTGTGTGTGTGTGACATGTAAGTATTAACCTCGGGAGAAGACACTAATGTTATCTCCATATTATTCCTCAGCTACTTTCATTTTCAATTTTTACACAGTGCAGTCTCCCAAACATGTACATACATGTATTCATTAATGTATATGGGTTTATGTCTTGAATGTTTGTTTATAATCTAAGATAATCTAATCTATTGTATTTACAAGTCAATAAATTTTCTTGGTTTTCTATCATGTTTACCTTAAAAGACATTATTTTCTAAGTAAATTACAACAATAATTTGATATGAATACTGAGATGGTTTGGACACCTGAAAAGACTGGGTGAGTTGCCAAGAATGATGTACAATGCTGGGATCACCTGGGTAACGTAATCCTTCTGTTCACACTTAAAAAACAAATATATGAAAACATAAAGCTCATTAAATGTATTCGAAACTGCTGGTAAATCTACATAACTACTGCTCGGACTTAACACATTTGTGAAGGTTTCAGGTGGTGCTCGTCATTATAATCAAATATAGGCCATAAGGTATCCGGTAAATTTTTTGAAATCAATTGCTCGACAGTAAATTGCTTGAAAAATAATATCTCAAACAATCAATTGCTCGAAAGGTAGATTGCTTGAAAAAAGTTAGTTTAATGAATAATATCCAAAAATAAGATAAAGAAATACAACTTTATTATTGTTGAACAGTTAAAATCAAGAACGGGTACATTTCTATTTAGGTTAGGTTATTATTTAGAGCAATTTACTGTTGAGCAACTGATAGTTCGATAAATTATTTCTCGAGCAATTGATTTCGAGTAATTGACTTAGAGAAATTTACTTAGATTCAAGCTTTAATATGGCAATCCGGAAAAAAATCTAGAGTGAAATGCCTAACTTTTGGGTAATGAAATATGAAAAGCTTATATAACCGAACCTAACCGAGCCAAACCGTACCTAACCAAACCTAATCTAACCATAACCTAATATAACTTAACCATAACCAGTATTATTTTACATCTCCATCAGAATGCTCTAGAGAATTCAGGGTTGTATTTATGCATTACCTGTTGCATTGTGAAAAGGTTTTCTTAATTAAAATTCCGTCACAAATTCTTAGTTTGTGAGATATTCAATGTTTTCTGTGAGACCTTCGAAAAGTAACGTTTAGTTTGGTTTGAACAAGGTTCTGTTATTTGTCAATGTAGGTTAAGGTTTGGTTAATTTAGGTTATGTTAGGTTAGGTTCAGGTAAAGATTGGGAAGACGACCCAGTCTGTTTTTTGGACAAAGGAAATTTTTTCTGATAGATTTTGATGTGTTTTGAATTAATCTGATTTTTATTTGTTATGCCAGGTTATTTTTTTTCCCAAAGGTAAAAATTGCCACAAAAAAATCAAATTAATTCAAAACCATCAAAATCAATAGGAGAAAAATTGCTTTAAGTAAACTTAATTAAACCTAAGCAAACCTAATTAAGCCTAACCTAACTAAATCTACCCTTACATAACCAAACCAGGTAAAGATTCGTAAGATGACCCACTCGATATCTCACTACCTTTGTAATGCACTGCAAATTCAACCTCAGATACTTGTTTAGATAGGTTAGGTTGGGTTAAATTAGGTTTGCTTTGGTTAGGTTAGGTTTAATTAGGTTTGCTTAGGCTTACTTAAAGAAATTTGTTCTCATATTGATTTTGATGGTTTTGAATTAATCTAACTTTTTTGTGGCAATTTTTACCTTGGGAAAAGAAATGCATGGCATAACAAACAAACATCAGATGAATTCAAAACACATCAAAATTTATCAGAAAAAAATTTTTTGTCCAAAAAACAGACTGGGTCGTCTTCCGAATCTTTACCTAGGTTAATTTAGAAGCTATCAAATGTTCTCTATGATACAAAATAGGGAGTTGGACGCGTTGCAGACAATTTATTTCGTAAACAGACGCCATTATGGTGAAAATGTAAAATTCTACCCCATAACCTAACCTAACATAACTTGAAAGACGCTTTACCAGCTAAATAATGGTTAACACCGCCTGAAACCTTTACAGATGTGTTAAGTACACTATGTATAGTATGTACCACTTCATATATATATCGATATCGTCGAAGCAGTAGTTATGCAGAAATACCAAACCACTTACTGACAATCATTGTATTTTGTCTTCCCCCAAGAACCCCGCATTCCCACAGGTCTCCAGAATTGTTGGGGGTTGATGAGGATGTCTTATTGGATATGCATTTGCGACGAAAATTAATGTCAAAATCGTTCGAAATGGATCAATATTTATACGAAAAGTGTGTTATTTACATCCAAGTGCATTGGGAGGTACTAGAAATTTACTAGCCACACTATCATCTACGCAATATCACCACGCTCACAGAAGTTTTTTCCACGGCGATAAGGGTGCCCACGAAAAGGGTGCGCCGCCATCTTGGATCAGTCAGCTGTTCATCTCAACACGGAAAAGAAAAAAAAAAAAAAAAAAAAAAAATCACATCGACGTGCTTGCTGTCCTTTAGCGTTCAGTTGCCGAAATCTGCCCTCCCCCCACCCCCAACCCAGCTGAACTCGCCCGTGTAGGCAGCCTCAGGTCAGGCCTGGGTCATCCATCTGACACGCATTCGACCTCCGGCAGCGACACCAGACACACACGCCATGGAAACGAAACCAACTTCTCACCTGCATAGTCAGGCCAAAGAGCTTGCTTTAACGTGAGCGAGTATCTGATAGCGGAGAAGCAGTATGGAGGAGTTTTTGACGATGTTTCGAAAGCCATCGACCGGGCAGCTGCAGCAACAAAACTCAGCAAATCCACTATTGGAAGGATACGCAAAGCAGCTAAAGACAATGAAGAAAACGACTCTCGAGGATTTACGTCTCCGAAGAAAAGGCAGCGCACAAAGCCTGTGACTGACTTTTTCGACGAATTCAATGAACAAGTGCTGCGAAAAACAATGCTAGAGTTTTATGAGAGACAGCAGATCCCCACACTTGAGAAGATTCACGAAGAAATCAAGAATAAACTTTTCTACGCTGGCAGCTCTGAAACATTAAGGAAAGTTTTGAAGAAATTAGGATTTATATATGCAAACGTTGATGGACGGCGATATCTTATGGAACGTAACGACGTCACTACTTTGAGATTCGAGTTCCTGCGAGAAATGAGGAAACATATAAGCTCTGACCTCGATGAAACTTGGATAAACCAAAACTACACCGTACCCAAATGCTCGATAAACACCACTTCTAAGGCCACGGGAGTTCGGATACCCAGTGGGAAAGATTCCCGCTTGATAATTCTGCACGCCGGCACCAGGAATGGCTTTGTTCCCGAAGCCACCCTTACCTTCCAAGCTAAGAATGTCGGCGATTATCATGATCAGATGAACGCAGAAACCTTTGAGAAGTGGTTCAAGACACAACTGTTGCCGAATATTCCTCCATCTTCAGTCATCGTAATGGATAACGCACCCTATCACTCCAGGAAAATCGATAAACCACCGGTAGCATCAAACAACAAAGCAACCATAAGAGAATGGCTGGAGAGGAAGGGTGTGGCAGTACCCGAGGGTCTACTGAAAGTACAGCTCATGAAACTTGCGGCTGAACACACCACTGCTGCCGATACAAGTTACGTCATCGACAGGATGGCCTTACAGCACGGACACAAGGTTGTATGACTGCCACCTTATCACTGTCAGTACAACGCGACTAAGCTGATATGGGCTCAACTTAAAGGCTACGTATCAAAAAGAAATACATTCAAGAATGCAGCCTTAAAGTCGCTCATTCATGAAGCAATCGCCACAATTACCCCAGAAAACTGGAAAGATGCCATACGACACGCCGAAAAACTACAAACAGAAGATGAAAGAAGAGACGTGGTAATTGATCATTTCATCGACTCCTTCATTATCACCCTCACTCCATCTGATGAAGAGGATTCATCATAATGTCTGTCATGCTGCCAGAATAGAGGATTAGGCCTACCGGGGAAACCTCTAAAAAAAAAACGCGCTGTGACTTTTACCTCTTGGGTGGCGTGGAAACAAAGTCAACATTTCAGTATATACAAATGTAAAGGTCGACCAATGAGTGACAAATTATAAAGAGAGAGAGAGAGAGAGAGAGAGAGAGAGAGAGAGAGAGAGAGAGAGAGAGAGAGAGAGAGAGAGAGCGAGAGCGAGAGCGAGAGCGAGAGAGAGAGAGTGTGTGTGTGTGTATGTGTGTGTGTGTTTACTTAGTTAAGTTTAGAGGCTAATGCCTCACAGCCATGGTGGTCCACCGCTGTGTGTGTGACCAAATCAAAATATTGATCGTGTCGCGCGCCCAGGTCACTCACCAGCCAATCAAAGCGAAGGAGACTTGGCAGAGTTGGACCCATGGGAATACTGGATTCTGCTGATTCTACCAGCAATCTATATACCTTATACATACATTTTTGGTTAACTATACATGATTACATAGTATATACCCATACCCATATCTGTAAAATGTTAATGACTTTTTTAAGTGATGAGACTTGCCTATATTAGGCAATACATGTCTCTTTCACATGTATGATGCACTCATATTGTGAATAAAAGTTATGAATCTCTCTCTCTCTCTCTCTCTCTCTCTCTCTCTCTCTCTCTCTCTCTCTCTCTCTCTCTCTCTCTCTCTCTCTCTCTCTCTCTCTTTCTATTTCCCTTCCTCCCTTTATTATCCATTCTTTATAAACAACAAAATATAATAGAAATAAAATCAAACATAATAATAATAATAATAAAAAACTTAAGTAGACAACTATGAATCTGAACACTAGAAATAAATAAATAGATACATAAAAATTACCAGAAAAAATATTACAACATAACTTAGATAATAAATGAGGGAAAAGAGTGTTAATACAATATTGATTGGGAAGACCTATTGGAAGAGTGTGGTGCTACCATCAATACTACACGGAACAAATGTCATCCAATTTAACACATCAGAAATAGAAGAATTACAAAAAATAGATTATAGTGTCTATAGATACATACTAGGGGCACCAAGATACGCCCAAGTACCAACACTGAGAGGAAAAATAGGAGCCTCAAGTATGCACAGAAGAATAATAGAAGGATACATAAAATATTTCAAGTATGGTATAGAAGGAGAGAAAAATGAGTTGATAAAAATAATAATGCAAGAGAAGATGGTGTGTGGAGGAGACTTGTGGATGAATACAGTAAGGAAATACATTGATGAAGCTGACTTAAGAAGAAAATCAACCAAAGAAACAAGTATCAAGGAGAGAGAAAGACAAAATGGGACACAGATAAATGGAAGAGGGAAGTAAATGAAAAATCAAGTTTAGAAATATATAAATTAATCAAAACAGAAATAAAAGATGAAAGAATATATGACAATGACAGGTCATCAGTGATTCTCTATAGGGGAAGGACAAATGATCTAATAGAAAAAAAATTCAGTGGTTCTGTTCTGTTCTGTTGAAAGGCGAAAGTATTGCCTTTTGAACGGCACTTCCTGATGTTTACTTTTTGCGGTCTGGGTCTTTTATAGTTTTAAGTTTTATAAGTTTTAAAGTGTTAATTCTTTTATTTTATTGTTTCTTGTCTGCCAAAATTTATATAACATCTTTTTGTTTTCTTCTGCGGTGTGGTTGGTATATAGGATGTTGCCAATCAATGGGTCTTCATTTTCTTGGTAGGGCTGCTGCAGTGTTGGGTTTTTTCTTCTTTCTTGACTGTATGCTGGGCAGTGCAGGAGGAAGTGTTTTAAATCTTCATTGTAGTGCCCACACATTATACATTCAGTAGCTTCATTTTTAAACCTCTTCCTATCGGCCAAGTTCATTGTATTGCTTCTACACTTAAATAGTAGTACTGAAGCTTCTCTGTTATCATACACTCTTTCTTGGCCACCCATTTCATTTCTCCATTCTTTATACCATTTCAGACTTGTTTTATCGTCCAATTCTTTCTTCCATACTTTTGTATCCCACATTCTTACTTTGTTTCTAATCTCTTCTTTTGTAACCATACTTCCTCTTATGTCAATCATTTTTCTGTCCTCCATTAAACCTTTTATCCATCTATTCTTCTTCCCCTGCACTCTCATCTCTTCCACCACTCTCTCAATTAATATATTCCCTTCTCCCCTCAAAATGTGCTGCAAGTACTTCAGCTGCCCTTCCATTATCCTTGCCTTCATTCTAGATATTCCTATCTCTCCCCTCAGTGCTGCTCCTTGTGCATATCTTGGAGCTCCCAGGATTTTACGACTCACACTGTTCTCTATCCTTTGTAACTGTTCTATCTCCTTTTGAGTAAAATCCATAACGTTACTCCCATACAGAATTGCAGGGAGTGCTAAACTCTTCCAATAAGTTTTCCCTATTAATAATTTTGAGCAGCTTCTAGCAATTACTGAATAGGTCATATTAGCCATTCGCACTGCCTTCTCTATCATTAATTCTTTATGTTGTTTGAAACAATTTTTGCTATCATTAATAGTGATACCTAAATATTTAATGTTGTTGTTAACTTTTATGCCTGCTATTTCCTGAGGTTTTTCCTTCTTATTTAAAATTATTATGCTACTCTTCTGCTTATTTATCTCTAATCCACATTCTCTACTGGTTGTCATTACTTCTTCTATTACTCTCTCAGCATCCTCTATACTCTCTGCCATTAGCATCCCATCATCCGCATAGAACAAAGATGTTATATTAAAATTTTCATCCTTGAATCCCCTGTTTACCTCCTCCAATTTTTGCATTATTTTAAAAGTAACTATCTTGAATAGTGTGGTGGAGCCTGTGCAACCCTGC
>JAPQNM010000017.1:13525062-13537288 GCA_029783475.1 Metacarcinus magister
AAGTAAATGTTTGTCACTACGCAAATGGATATATTCTGTCTGTGTATGACCTCTCACGTCTCATCGCTCTTTGTAAGGCCAAGTCATGTTATAAAAGCACTTGCAATTCCATCTTCGTTCACAGAATAAACAAAGTCGAGCATCACTAGACATATACACGGGTTGTTTATTGGAGAAACCTTCAATTCAATTCCACTGCGCGTCCCTACGATCAGCTTAAGGGTGCTCGCCAGAAATCGTAGCGCTACGAGCAAATATGGCGGATGGATCATCATAACATTTGTTTGAACATACACCTTAGCGACTTACGAGGGTGCTACGATTATCGTAGGCGCTACGATGATCTTAGCGGCCGTTACGAGCTTTCGATCATCCCACCCCAGGCCTTTTGTATCGCCAGCTCCTGCGAGGGGGTTAAAAAAAAAATGGAAACCACACAGAAAAAATAAAAGATGTATACTACTCTAATTACACGCCCAAGTTTCTCGATCTCGCATAACAAATTTTCTCCAGAAAGTCTTTCACCGCGTCAATCATCCTTGTACTCTTTTCCCCACACAGTCCCACCAACACCATCTGTAGTTCTTTGCATTCACATCCATACACTGTACCCTAGCTCGGAAGAGAAGATCACCACCCAGGCTTCCATCATACACCCTTACATACATTGGGGCCTCTTTCTCTCTGTACCATTCCAAAGTCTTCTTTCGTTCCATCTAAGTCTTCCACTTAATCAGTCCCACACCTTTTACTGTTGTGTCTATCTCACTTTTCCACTTTCTCACATCCCACTCTAACCCTTCTCTACTTCTGTTCATCACCTACTGAAGCCTGATCACTGGAGGACAACATTAAAAGGCAACTGGTTCTCCATCAGTCATCAACCACTGAAATGCACTCCCTCAGTATAGTGACCACCCCAACAATAGCCACATTCAAGCCCGGTACGATAGACACATTAAAACCATTTAATCTTTAATAACCATGTTTGGGACGTATTTATCTATGCCCTCCGTGTATATTCAGTTGAACTCGTCCCATTTCTTCTGAGTGTTCCTTGTTGCATGAAAACTACTCCAGTCTGTCTCTGTGAACAATTTTCTCAATCCTACAAAGTCTGATTTACCATAATTGTATCTTCCATTCTTGTGTGTGTGTGTGTGTGTGTGTGTGTGTGTGTGTGTAAAGAAGAGTGTGTGAGTGAATACCATAACATCTCATTACTTTCCTCTCCCTCCCATGGTGACACAGGTGAATGTGATGGAAGAAGCAGTGAAGGAAGGAGGCAAGAAGGAGCAGCAGGCAGAGTTGGGACGTATTGTCAAGTGTTTGCAGGAAGCCAATGCTATCTTGGATAAGGTTATTTACTTAGTTGTATTTATCTAGCTGTAGTATACAGGGCTTGAGCTACACTCGTGTGCTCCTGTCTCCACAAATTAACCAAAAATTAGGAATATCACAAGTGTAAAAATGTGTGCATGGGAGAACGTTGATCTAAAGGCTCTACAGACCGTCTACACTGACACTGTAGCCAAGTCCAAGTGCAAACCCTCACACTTTGTAACACTAACACCTCTTGTATTCACATTTTTTCTTTCTTTTCATTTTAATTTGTCTTCATATGTTAAGTATTTCAATTCTGGCACCATCTTAGTTGCTATTCTCTGTATTCTTTCCAATTTCAACACATGCTTTTTTTAGGGGATCATATTACTTCTGCATATTCCAGTTTTGGTCTGATCATTGTACTTATGTTTTTACTCATACTATCTTTATCTAGGAAGTGAGAAGCTGTAGATATGTTATCTATATGTTCCTCTGGTGATAAGTTGTCTTGTATTACCATTCCAAAATCTTTATCTTCTTTTTCTAGTGGTATAATATTTTGCCCTAACTTATGTTCACGCTTTCCCATTTCCAATACATGCCATTCTGTAGCTCCTCACAATCCTTGTGGTTTCCTATCTTTTTTAGTAATTTTGCATCATCTGCAAACAGACTTATGTAACTGCTTACTCCTTCTTTTATGTCATTTACATATATTGAAAACATTATTGGCGCAAAAAACTGATCACTGTGGTACTCCACTTTTCACTTCTCTCCATTCAGATTTTTCATCCTTTACTACTGTTCTCATTTCTCTTCCTTTGAGGTAGTGTTCCATCCAGTTCTTTAATGTTCCTTTCAATCCTCTAATGTGTTCCAACTTTCATAGTAATCTCCTGTGCGGAACCTTATCAAATACCTTTTTTAAGTCTAAATATATGCAATCCGCCCATCCATCTCTTTCTTGTGTTATATCTATTACTCTTGAAATAAACTTAATAAGTTGGTGACACACGATCTTCCTGTTCTGGATCCAAATTGTCTATCTGTTATTATTCCTTCTCTTTCTAAGTATTCAGTTCATTGTTTCTTGATAATCTTACACATATTTTACAGACACTGGTCTATAATTAAGTGGTTCTTCTTCTTCTTCTTCTTCTTTGTGTGTGTGTGTGTGTGTGTGTGTGTGTGTGTGTGTGTGTGTGTGTGTGTGTGTTTTCCTAGTTGTAACATACAGGAAAATACCTATGCTCGTACTGTCCCGTCTTCATATCAATAAGTATCTAACTTTGCCTTGAATTCATGAACTGTTCTTGCATACACCACTCCTTTTTCCAAATCATTTCCACGCCTCTACGCGTCATTGTTCCCTCAGACCATTGAACATTTCCTGCTTCACTGTCCACACTTCCACTCCCAACGTGTAGTACTAGCAGCCACCCCAAGTCCTGACTCACCACATTCCACCTGCCCTGCCCTGCCCTCGCCTGCCCTGCTCTGCTCGCGGCGCCAAACATTCATCCTCTCCAAGACCCGCCGTCATCCGCCTCACCTGCGCCTTAATAAAGAAGACCAGACACCTTTCCCGCCCTTGATACCCTCACAGGACTCCACAAAGGCACATACCACCCCAAGGATCCTCGTTGCCCTAAACAACAACTTTTTTTTAGCCACTGGCGGAGCTCATTTCCTGCATTTAGATCAAAATTGTTCATGTGTTATAATCTTCCTCCTTTATACATCTTTAGTGCCTTCCCTTCTCTCTCCACCCATTACTACTACTACTACTACTACTACTTCTACTACTACTCTTTCCCCTCCTTTTCCACTCTCAATCATGTAATTCATACATTATACAGCCTTCTCCTTACCATACACCCTCTCTCTCACCTTTAGGGTCTGGACGAGGTGGTGTGTCAGCCCATAGACAAATTTGAGAAACGGCCGGGCCAAGACATGGCTATGCTGGCTGCCTCCTTCTCCCACACTCCCTCACAGGGCCAAGGATACAGGCAGAGAGGACAGCACACCACTCGACACTCTGCTGCCTCCAGACCTCCTAGGAGACCGGGCCTGATGGACATGGAGGAGTAGTGTGTGTGTGTGTGTGTGTGTGTGTGTGTGTGTGTGTGTGTGTGTGTGTGTGTGTGTGTGTGTGTATAGTACTGGTGACTACAATTTGGTCAATAAATGACATGTAATGATTTGGTGGTTTTATTTTGTGACCTGTAAGTTTTCTTCTTTGATGTTTTGTACACACACACACACACACACACACACACACACACACACACACACACACACACACATCACTCCTGTGGTTCAATGGTTAACATCCCCGCCTTCCACCTGGCAATGTGGGGGTTTGAACCCCGCTCAGACCACTAAAGATTTTTTAGTCAGGTCACGGTTACTGTCCGCCTTGAGCAAGTGTGTATTTACCTAGTTGTATTTACCTAGTTGTAGTATACAGGGCTTGAGCTTGACTCGTGTGGTCCTGTCTCCGTATCTACATTGATCCAATTTTTCTTTCAGTTTATGCACACTATTCACTTCAATAACTTCTTCTTTCAAACTGTTCCATGCGTCTATACTTCTATGTGGAAAACTATATTTCTTTATGTTATTCAAGCATCTTCCCTTTTTTAATTTCCTTATGTGGCCTCTTGTGTAAGCAGCTTCTTCCCTTGATAGTATATTCTTATCTGTTTTATCCATTCCATTTAACAGTTTGTATACTGCTATCAGGTCACCTCTTTCCCTTCTTTCCTCAAGTGTTGGCAAATTAATTTCTTCCAGCCTCTCCTCGTACGTCCTCCCTTCTAACTCTGGAACCATTTTCGTTGCAATTCATTGTGTTCTTTCTATTTTCTTTATAGGTTTTTTTCTTATGTGGAGACCATACAATTGCAGCATATTCCATTTTTGGTCTAATCATTGTAGTGATAATCTTCATCATTTCTTTATCCATATAGTGAAAGGCCACTCTTATAATTCTTAACATATTGTATGTTTCTCCAAATATCTTATTTATGTGCTTCTCTGACGATAGATTAGCCTGCATTACTATTTCCAAGTCTTTCTCTTTATCTACTCTTGTTATAATGCTGTTTCCCATTTTATATGTCCATATAGGCCTCTGAGCTTTTTCCTATTTCCATCACATGACATTTGCTTGCATTGAAATCCATCTCCCATCTTTCACTCCACTCTTGGATCTTGTTTAGATCTTCTTGTAGTTTTTTGCAATCCTCTTGACTATTTGCTTTTCTTATCAGTTTAGCATCATCAGCGAAAAGGCTTATGTAGCTGCTCAGTCCTTCCAGTAAGTCATTGACATATGTTATAAACATCAGTGGTGCTAAGACAGAGCCTTGTGGTACTCCGCTCGTGACTTTCCTCCACTCTGATTTTATGTCCCTTATTACTGTTCTCATCTCTCTTCATCTCAGGTATTCGTCTATCTAGTTTAAAATATTTCCTTTCAGTCCTCCAATGTTCTCAAGTTTCCATAGTAACCTTTTATGTGGTACCTTATCAAAGGCTTTCTTTAGGTCCAAATATATACAGTCCGCCCATCCTTCTCTTTCTTGTGTTATTCCAATAACCCTTGAGTAAAAACTCAATAGGTTTATTGCACATGACTTTCCTTCTCTAAATCCAAATTGTCGTTCCGTTATTCTCTTTTCTTTTTCTAAGTACCTAGTCCATTGCTTTTTTATTATCTTCTCACAGACCTTGCAAATTATGCTGGTCAGCGACACTGGTCTATAGTTCAAAAGTTCCTCTTTGTTACCACTTTTGTATATTGGTATTATTTCTGCTCTCTTCCACTCATTTGGCACTTTTCCTTGCTTCATTGAGCTCTCTATTATGTCACAAATTGGTTTAATAAGTTGTTCTCGACATTCTTTTAATACATGGCATGACACCCCGTCTGGTCCTATAGCTTTCCTTTCTTCTAGGTTCTTTAACAACTCCTTTATTTCATGTCTGCTTACCTTGATTTTCCACAACTCTGTGCTTTCTTTTCTTTCTTGTGGGTGTCTGAATTCTGTTTCACTTGTGAATACATTCTGGAAGTTTTTGTTTAGTATTTCACTCATCTCTTTTGGCTCTTCAATTGTTTCATTATTTTCTTTCAACCTTGTTACTCTTTCTTTTTGTTTGATTTTTCCATTTATAAAATAACTTAGGTTCCTCCTTACATTTGTTTACTATATCTTTTTCATATTTCTTTTCTTCTTCTCTTCTTATTCTGACACATACATTTCTAGCTAATTTGTACTCATTCCTGTTTTCTTGCGTTTGCCTTTTTTTTTTTTTTTATAACTTTCTTCCATTTTATATCCCTTTCCTTTTTCGCCTTATAACAGTTTGCATTAAACCACTCTTGATTTCCTTTTTCTCTTACTTTGTAATATGGCACGTTTTTCTATTTCTTTATTGTACGTCTTTAGGAAATAATCATATTTTTGTTGAACGTCTTCAAGTCTATCCATCTCTCTCCAGTCTATCCCATTGAAAAATAATCTTAAATCTGAATAGTTTGCTTTTGCATAATTTCGTCTGTTTATCTTGTGGTTTTCTTCTCTTCCTTCTTGAGAACGTTCTTCAATCTCAAACTCTATAATTGTGTGGTCACTTTTTCCAAATGGACAGTCGTGGTTTATTTCTTTTGGTAAATCTATTCCTTTTGTAAGCACTAAATCCAGTCTTGTTGGCTCATTTCCACCTCTGTACCTTGTGTTTTCAGTAACCCATTGTTTTATAGCATTTTCTATTGTCAGTTTTAACAATATATTACCCCAACTATTGTCTTCACCACTACATTCATAGTTTTCCCACTTCACTTCGCTACAATTAAAATCACCCATCAAAATGACTCTTTTATCACTTTTAATTATTCGTTCTAAGTTTATCTGGGTGTCCGTAAGTAGCACTTCATATTGTTCCTTTGTCCATGAGCTGGTTTTGGGGGGAATATATGCTACTACTACTACTATCAGTTTTTCCCCCTTTCCAGACCTTATATGCAGACTCATAACTTCTGCTTTTCCTGAACCATATTCCTTCTTTGTCACTTCTACTCCAACTTTTGTTAATATTATTACTCCTCCTTTCTTACCTTTTCTGTCTTTTCTCCATGTGATATAGTTCTGAAATGTGACCATCTTGTCCGTGATATTTTCGTCTAGTTTTGTTTCAGTTATGCACACAACATTTGTTGCCTTGTTCTCTAGATAATCTCTTAATTCCAATTTTCTTGATATTATTCCATCTACGTTTGTATACATTATCTTGAACTCCTCCCACTTTTCTTTTGTAACATTTCCCTCTGCTTCTTTTTTCCCTTTTAGTCCCTCTTCCTTATGTACCACTTCTTCAGTTTGTCGTCGAGTACTCTCCAGAAAAAAACTTTCCTTGTCCTCTTCAGTTCTATCTTCATTTCTTTGTTTGACTTCTTGCTGCAGTTTTCTTAATTTTTGTCTTTCTTCATTCATGTTTTTCTTTATGTAAAATTCGTTATACTCTTCAGCTCTTTTTAATGTAAATGCTCTGGCCAAAATTTCTTGTTACTGCTTGTGATTTGAGCCTTAGCTTCAATCCTTTGTATTTCCTCTATTTCTTCTTCATATTTAGTTTCTTCTTCATCATTCAACTTTTTTAATATTTCTTTAACTTTATTTGCCTCCTCTTTGTCCCTTTGGAATTTCAATAATGTTCTTTTCTTTCAACCCGAAAATTATAACACTTTTTCTTTTCCGCTGCATCCCTGATTATATTTTCCTTTGTTTTCAGGACACTTATTACCTCCTTCTCAACATTTTCCTTATACTCTTTTTCTTGTTGCACTATTATTTCCTTGAATGTTTTTTTTTCAATCTCTTTTTCTTCTCTCCAGCCTTTCACTTCACAATTTACTAATTCCTTAACATGGTCTTCCATTTGTTTCACAGCACCTCCATGGCTCATTTTCAGTTCCTCATTTTCTTTTTTCAGTTTTGCAATCACTTTATCCTTTTCTTCACTTTGCTCCTCTAGAGATTTTCTTTTCTTCTTAAATTCTTCTCTTTCTTTTTCCAAACTCGACATCCAATCTGTAATTTTTTCCATATTACGTTTACACTCGGTCATTTCCTCCTTCATTCCTCACATTTCTATTTTGGTTTTATCACTATCTTCCTTTACCTTCCTCATTCTTGTCATTGTCTTTCCTAATTCTATGTCTTCATTAGTAAATCCTTTGAATCCCCCAGAGGTACCTGGAGTAGGCGGGTGTTTATCAGCCATATTGTTTGTTTACGTCTGGCGATTTTTCAACTGGCGACTCCACTTTCACTTATTTGCACTTTTTTTATTCACTTTTCCTTAATATTTTGGAGACAGAACTCTTCCCCCATTAGCTCAGACCCCTTACCACACATCTAGGCTCCTCGGCGCTCTCCCTCAGGTCTTCGTTGCTCAAGCTCAGAGCTTCTGTCAACACGTCCTTTTCCTGCAGTGTCGGCAGCGTGTGTGTGTGTGTACAAGGGGATGGGTGTATGTGAGGTCTCAGCCTTACCCATAGATCCGTCTCTATGAGCTCTTTTCGGGGAGTATAATGGCTGACGATCATGAGTCCAACACGTGATCATCCAGACAATGGTGAATAACACACACACACACACACACACACACACACACACACACACAGAGAGAGAGAGAGAGAGAGAGAGAGAGAGAGAGAGAGAGAGAGAGAGAGAGAGAGAGAGAGAGAGAGAGAGAGAGAGAGAGAGAGAGAGAGAGAGAGAGAGAAAGGCATAACTCATTTGAGAGATACAGTGACCTTGGGCGAGAATTTTGGAAGATGAAATTACATGTATACATCATTGATATACTTCAATATACTTTGTAAAACCGAGGCTAGCATGGGGTGTAAAACTAAGTCTTTGATCACTCCCATGCCACACCACACCTGCACGTCATGTCACACACACACACACACACACACACACACACTGCACACTCATGCCACACCACACCTGCACGTCATGTCACACGCACAGACACACACTGCACACCCATGCCACACCACACCTGCACGTCATGTCTCACACACACACACACACACACACACACACACACACACACACACACACTGCACACCCATGCCACACCACACCTGCACATCATGTCACTCACACACACACACACACACACACTGCACACCCATGCCACACCACACCTGCACGTCATGTCACTCACACACACACACTGCACACCCATGCCACACCACACCTGCACATCATGTCACTCACACACACACACACACACACTGCACACCCATGCCACACCACACCTGCACGTCATATCTCACACACACACACACACACACAATGCACACCCATGCCACACCACACCTGCACGTCATGTCACACACACACACACACACACACTGCACACCCATGCCACACCACACCTGCACGTCATGTCACACACACACACACACACACTGCACACCCATGCCACACCACACCTGCACATCATGTCACACACACACACACACACACTGCACACCCATCTTATTCACACAAAATGGTCTCACGAAACCACATACTTTCAGTCTGGCGGAAGTTGGTTAAAAAATAATGATGTTCTTGATTCTGATATTGATATCACAGGTGACTTGTGATTCCTCTCAAGTTAGGCTTTTTTATATTTTTATATATACATTAACTATTTAAATTCAGAAACGGAATCACGCAGAGAACACAAGAATTATTAACTATTGGAAGTCTCCCAGATCAAGTAGTAACGAGCCAGAGTGTGAACTCTTTATATTAGAGTCTTCTTTGATGATTGTTTTCTCTAATACAAGGCAGGAATGGTAAGACAAGGTTGAGTTTTCTTATGTCTTATTTGTTGATACAGACTGATTGATATGATGAAGCCGAGAGAGGTTTGAGTTGAAGTCGTGACTGAGAGGACCGAATGACTGATCTCGCCAGAGTCTGAAGGTGATCTGATTTAGATGTCAGTAGCCTAGGATAGAAGGGATGAAGGACCTTCTACCCTGGCTGAGAGCTTGAACTGCACTCTGATTTGATCTGGTAGCAGCCTGGATAGAGGGATGAAGGACCTCTATCCAGACTGACTGCTTGCCGTGAACTGATTGTGACAGATGAGCTTTGACTGGGTCGAGGAATGAAGCATAAGGAACTGCCATCCCGACTTGAGAGGAGATTCCTTAGGAGTCAAGAGGGATAAGGAGTGATAGTAACAGCACTCGTGGACACCTGCGGAAAGGTGATATAGGACTCTGGGGAGTTTTGAGAAAAGGGTGACCCTGTTTATCTGATAATTGGAAGGGGTTGCTATCTCCTGGGATTAAGACGGCCAGGTGCAGGAAGATGTGTCAACTTTCTCTCTCTCTCTCTCGGTTCCCTGATACAGAGGGATTATGAATACTATTTAGATAGTATGATACATCTTCAAAAATAGTTGAATGTACGTACGTTTATTATATATATATATATATATATATATATATATCTATTGTTAGCCCCCCAAGGGTGCGCTTAATGTAGTCCGGACCCCTTGCGCACCCTTGGAAAAACGCACCCTTGGAAGTTAGTAACCTATGGGAAATTCACTAATGTAGTCCGGGACTCTTAAGACTTACCCTTTTTTCGCCCAATAACCCCCGAAATACATGATATAATGAAGGAATATACAGTACATATACACATGTGATTAAATATGATTGATAATAGATAGATACTGTACTGGCGGAAGCCATTACAGTATCTAAGATGAGAGAGAGAGAGAGAGAGAGAGAGAGAGAGAGAGAGAGAGAGAGAGAGAGAGAGAGAGAGAGAGAGAGAGAGAGAGAGATGACGTCATCACAACATGGCCGCCCGACAAAAGCTGAATTTCTTTGCGTATTTCCCGTCTTATACAGACTTGAGAAGAATGCAAAGAAAATTAGCGTAATTGAAAAGAAAGGACTATACTCTATACAAAAATTGAAGGCGGTGGATGCCCCACCTTTCCTGCCCCCCCTCACCCTGAGAGTGGCTGTTGAAATGATGGGTGGAGCGTCATTAGTTTGGATTAATTTTGGTGATCAGTATAGGGGGGCTGGGGGGATGAGAGGGCAAACCGCTGTTAATCCTCTCAGGTCCCCTAGGGACCGGACACCACCCACATCCTTCCTCTCCTTCTCCATCTACTTTATTTATATATAATGTGTGTGTGTATGTGTGTGTGTGTGTGTGTGTGTGTGTCTCTCTCTCTCTCTCTCTCTCTCTCTCTCTCTCTCTCTCTCTCTCTCTCTCTCTCTCTCTCTCTCTCTCTCTCTCTCTCTCTCTCTCTCTATCTATCTATCTCTCTGGTTATAAATGAAAAACATAATAATAAATACAGTTTAATTACAGAAAGGGACAGAGACAGACAGACAAACAGATAGAGAGAGAGACAGACAGACAGTCAGAACTTAAGTTTAAATAAAAAAGAAGAGAGAGAGAGAGAGAGAGAGAGAGAGAGAGAGAGAGAGAGAGAGAGAGAGAGAGAGAGAGAGAGAGAGAGAGAGAGAGAGAATTTGAGTGAGACAGATGCATATACAATTGCCCGCGCGAGTACACACACACTACACCCATCCAAGCATCCACCTACAAACATTAACTGTCCACCCCAAGTTTTGTGAAACAAATCAGTAACCTGTAAATCCCATGTATACACCACATAGCTACATTTTGTTCACCATCAGGCACTAACACTGGCTTGACGCCGATATGTTTTTTTCACAATGTATTTTTGTGAATAAAAGTATGGAATCTGAATCTCTCTCTCTCTCTCTCGTGTTCGTGTTCGTGTATCGAGTCAAAACTTTAAAGTGTTGGTCTATGTGTATGTGTGTGTGTGTGTGTGTGTGTGTGTGTGTGTGTGTGTGTGTGTGTGTGTGTGTGTGTGTGTGTGTGTGTGTGTGTGTGTGTGTGTGTGTGTGTGTGTGACGTGGGTCCTATCGCCATATAAAGGCGGTCCACAGACTCATTAGACCTAGCCCTTCCCACTAATCCGTGATTGGTGACCTGACAAATTCTTTCGTTAGCGGTTGGTTTACACTGCTAATTTTTTCTTGAGGAAAATAGACTATAATATTTATAATATTTTTCATGATTATTTCAGTAAATTTAATTATATGATATAAAATAAATTACTTAAATTATATATCTTCTTCCTTCATTCTCATTAACCTTTTCCTCTCTCTCTCTCTCTCTCTGTGTGTGTGTGTGTGTGAGACGAGGTTTCACTTCCCTTCACTCATTCTCATTAGTCTCTCTCTCTCTCCCCCTCCCTCCCTCCCTTAAGACCAGAGGTCAGGCCTTATAATCCTCCATCCTTTTGGTGACAGGGCGCTGTACCATGGCCCGTTTAGCTACCTCTGTCGCTCAGTTTATTTACAACTTTTTTTTTCCATCACTCATTATTGCCTTCCAGATCGCATTATACTGATATTTTTTGGCACTTATTGTTAGCAAATTTATTCACGATGACATTTTAGTCTCCTTTTTGAAGTATAAGACTTCATACAAGGAAATATTAAGGAAACAATGAAGTGATATCAGGTGTGTAATTTTTCACGACACTCAGCCTGTCACTGTCAACCAATCATTTAGCACGGTGTGGTTATGGCCAGCCTCTTACCCCACTAGGAGGGGCACCCACCGCCTTCAGTTTTTGTACAGGGTATAGCAACATCGGTAAAAATCTCCCTTTGTGTTGCACTTTCTTCCTATTCACGTCTATGGAAGGATAGAGGAACCGTAACACCAAGATGGGACCTACAAGGTGATACAAACCATAACAGGTCACAAGAAGAAGAGGAAAGCGTCAAGGACTGGTGGAGAATGGTGGG